>MJUT01002884.1:195848-211725 GCA_002080005.1 Gigantidas platifrons
CAATTTTGTGGAACACAAATACTACCTACGATACCTCTGTCTACCAACTGTGCTTCTGGCCAATTATCAAGCGGGTGGGGTCTCATTAACCCCGATGCATTTGTGTGCCTGTCCCAAGCACATGGATTAACAAAGCCATACGTCGTAGGTTTTTAAGTTCAATATTGTAAGGAGAGTGTTCATTTTGATGATATTGTTGGAATTGTTGATCCTCACTCTTTAAATGTTCTTTTTGAATATGATCGTTTATATACAATACCTGATAAAGAAATAAAATAAATTCATGAATCAACCGTAAATTTTTTTTTTTACATAAATGTAATACTCATATAATAGTTACTGATATGGATGGAAATATCAGGATATACAGACTGCCCATGGGTCGTGGTATGGTCCAGTGGAAATGATATTGCCCGAGCCGAACCGGAGGTGAGGGCAATATCAATTCCACTGGTCCGTACCACGACCCAAGGGCAGTCTGTCTATCCTGATATTGCACTCCATATCAGTAACTATTTTGTTTATTGCATTGAAGACCAGAATCTGACACATACAATATAAATGCACAGAAATTTTGAATCAGGATCATTGAAGGTTTGCCTAGGCGTTATCACCTTCGTTATTACCTAATTTGAATTGACTACAATTGTTTGAGTGGTGTTCAACTTATAATGAGAAATAAAATGAGATTATAAGTAACATTGTAATTTATTAAAACGTAAACAAACAAATATCCGTGTATAGACCAGTAGTACCAGTCTATGCACGGTTTTTGGACCGGTCTATATTAGTATTCCAGTCTATATCGCGGAATAGTGAAGGTCACGTGGAGAGTGTTCAGCCAATTAAATGTATGATTTTTATTCTGATATGCAATAATATCCTTTATGGTAATGAGAAACAGCTGGGTCAGCAGTATGAATAATTATAAACACACGATAATAAAATACCGTAACTTGTTCAGTTTTTCATAACCAGATTATTTTTCGTTAATTGGATGAATGAAACAATTATGTCTTTACTCAAATATAGATATATATGATTAGATACAATATTTAATTAGAACTGTAATATAAGTTACTCTCATTCATACCCGGTAATGTATCGTATTCCAGGAAGATAAAATATATGCTATTCTTGAAACATTTTTTCAGGCAATACATGTATATTAGTGGCAAATATCAAAATTAAGTATACACGCATTAAAATCAAGAATGTGCTGAGGCCAGTACAATTACATTTTATATACTATATCCCGACAGTGTACGTATATTGTGTTTATATTGCACAGTCTTGTATGCCAAAACATGATAAATTTACAAGTAAACGCGGAAAAACATCGGACATATTGGATAATTTGTTATGGGGAGTCTACAGCGCGGTTCGTGTTCGAAAAGTGTCTTGTCATCTTCGCTCTTCCGGGTACCAATATACTTTATATATCGAGTAGACGTGTAAATCAAAATTAAGTGAGTTCTCATTGACAATCTTCCGTAACAGTCTTTATAACAAAGAAACAAATATCGCCCAACAAATGTTTAAAAAATACAGTTCTTGGCTGTTGAAAAACTTTCAAACAGTTAACAAAAGGGTTGCATCACAATACAATTTAGATGGCCAATGAAAACCAAGTGAAATAATCAGATATGTGTATTGGAACCAAACGGTTCTCCTCTTTAACATTAGCCTTACTCACGAGGGACTTATAATCGTGTATTTACATACGTTAAATCAACCGACTCATCTTTCAGATAAGAACATGAATAAGCCACAAGATACCCTCTTCTCCTCGCGGGTATTGATCACGTAGGTGAGGAAATGGAATTGACAAACGGGGTTGTATAAATAGTCCTTTAATTCTGAACTTAAGCTCTGATTTACGTTATAATACATACATTATCTCTGGCACTTTTGAAGTTTTGTGGGAAGTTTTGGTTTGATTTCGAATTGTTAAAATTGATGTTGAAACGAAAGGTAAAGCCTTTTATTAATTTGTTTTTTCTTCTTCAAAGTGCTACAATAGTTTTTCAATAACTGATTTAATTTATTTACTAATTACTGCTTTGGAAATTGATTTCCTTGTTACATAAAAGACGGATTGTCATTCATCACAGCGCAATCAAAATTCTTAATGTCATACACCAACCGGAACACTTCATTGTATGATATTCCAGTTGAAAACAAATTTGTTTTGACATGAATCGAATATTGAACCATATCTTATCAATGGCAGAATGGAGTTAAGATATTTAATTCAATAAAGTGACATGAAGATAGCAGATGCATTTGTCAGTTTGTGTTTAACATTTGTGGACATTTTTGTGTTCATTGACACATAACATCGTTCTTGTCATTATCGCTGAAATGTGGTAGCAAAGCCATTACGTCAATTTATGCTTCGGCACAAATGTTAGCTCTGGTATTTTCACTTTTAAGAGGTAGTGTATTATTTTGCATATATTTGGCTATTGCACCCATTTAACTTCCATTGGCATTTAAAGAAGTAACTGTCTCCGTCAACGTCTTATTTGCATTGTTGTACCTGAGCAAGTTTGGTTCACTTGACATCGGCGGCATTAACGATGTCTGCTGGGGATTGCTATTGTATGACATATTTAGATGTGTGGGACGTATTTTGTTCTTAATAATGTATTATTCAATCTGTATTGAAAAACACCCACACTGACTGGCATTATTAAAAAAAACGTATTTGAATACATTAAAATCGAATTCTACCAACTGGAAATCATTTTCCACTGGGCTTGTCGATTTCCCGAAATTCAAATAAATAAAACATGAATGTCACGTCATTCCGTATTCTACGTCACATTGTATTTATTAGGTTTTAGTAACAAATGCAACGAAAATAATGTTACACATGTTGGAGCTGGATGCTCTGGCTTCCATGAATTATTTCGATTCTAGTAGGAAAAATCTAACTTATATTTTTAAGTGGAAGTCAGTAATGGAAATGCATTTCATTACAAAACACAATAACCTTCATGTCATCAGTTGTTTTTCTTTTATGTATAAATAGATTGTGATGCTATGCAGTTACTGATATTTTCCATTTTGATGGAATTTTGAATTTAGCAATTTAAACAAGTAAAATGCTCACAACATCGTAAAATAAATCAGTAATGTCATCAACGTCCTTGTAAACTACGTCATCGGAAGACGTTTAATTTCAAAAGTCAAAGTCCATAGAAGGTTGTCTTACGTATTTATTCCGAAAAAAAAAGAATATACTTATAAAACAAAACGGGTATTGTATTGTTGGTTATGTACCACGGTCCTGTATGAATACATGAATTCACAAGGGAATGATGTTTGTAATTTGTTCGTCAATACGCATGAGCGAATTAAAATAATTCGCGAGTTTTATTATTATATTATTTATATAGTCAATGAAGAACGTCATGTTAGAATCACATTAAAATATAGACGACGTCATAATGTAACAGTATAATTATTATATTGCAATATTATAGTATTCTACGTCACAGTGTATTTATTATGTTTTTGACAAGTACATATAGCCTGCCATATATTTTAACCATCAGTTATAATTATTTCTAAATATGCCTCAATTCAACAAATAAAAAAAAATACATAAAACTTTTGGCTTGGTTATGTACTTGTGCTATAAGTAAAAAGTATAAGACGACTTTATTCTGCAATCTGGTTATATTGTTAGGCATCATTGTATTTGAGCAAATTATGATAGTGATCAGTACACAATGTCTTTGGAGACAGATAATCATAATCTTCCGTTTACAAAAAAAATACAACAAAAAAACAAAAAAACTACCAGTCAAACGTAAATGTACATTATGTTTACACAAAGAACCCATTACCAGTAAAACTACAATCCTGATACACAGAAAACTACAATGAACCAGAAAAGAAAACGGAAACATAATATTCAACAGCATAGGCTTCTATATCAGACTAATGAACTGTTAATACATCGCGAGAACCTGGGTTCAAACCCGGTTTGCTTAGTGAGATTCATGTTGGTCATCCTTTCTGTTTTCTGTTTTGTTTGTCTTCGTAAGTATGTCTTATGCCCGATGTTGGATGTGTCTCTGGATTGTCCATTTTTAATTGTCCCTTCGTTTTTCTCTAACGTTTATTTCAAATAAAAAAAACATATTTGAAATTAGATTAACTTGAGTATGACAAAAAATATAGTGCTATACTGATGATTATTACACACATTCCATAACAGGGCGGAGGTGATCTGACAAACATATTATTACTGGAACTATTTGGAACCGAAATGATTTACATTTTACTGATATTATACCCCCACTCGTAGAGAGGGGGCTATATTGCAATCACCTTGTCCGTCCGTTCACACTTTCGTAACAGATATCTCAGCTTCTACTGGAAGAAATTATTTTATATTTGATATATAAGGGTAATAACAAAATTACCGAACACAGAGAGCAATCTTCCAAAGGGAAATTCAAAACTCATAAATCAATAAACAGACTAAATCAGTCAACAACCGGGAAACTGGAAAACCGCAATGGCCCTGACTTGGTACAGGCATTTCTAAAGAAATGGTGGATTGAATCAGATTTTACGGCGCCAACCCCTCGCTTCCATTACGGTTCATATGTCTTTGGCATGGTGACTTGTACCGTGTCTCCCCTTTCCAGGTTTACCGCAAATCTACTTCCTGTTTACAGTGCGACTTAGAATTTTTCATGTTTGCCGTAATGAACACTTTCGTAAC
Source organism: Gigantidas platifrons (assembly GCA_002080005.1). Classification (NCBI taxonomy): domain Eukaryota; kingdom Metazoa; phylum Mollusca; class Bivalvia; order Mytilida; family Modiolidae; genus Gigantidas; species Gigantidas platifrons. Next base: position 200,593 of record MJUT01002884.1, read on the forward strand.
AGTTATCTTAGCTTCTACTGGAAGAAATGATTTTATATTTGATATATGGCTTTGGCATGTTGACTTGTACCGTGTCTCCCCTTTCCAGGTTTACCGCACGTCTACTTCCTGTTTACCGTGCGACTTATAAATGAACGAGTGGGGGTATTCTTAGCACGATGTAGCGTGCAACATTTTGTTTAAATTTAAAGCAATTTAACACCCATTGTGAAAGGTTTTGTTGGTATTGGTGGAATTGTTTACCATAACTGTTTTAAATTTTGCTTCATAACATGTAATACTATTAATATATTAGTAAATGAGCGAGTGTGGTTTAAAGCCAAATGACTAATTTTACAGTATATCATGGCGAAAACAAATTACACTTCCATGAGATGATGATGTCCGCTTTGTAATGGATCAACACTCTTAATTGAATGTCTATGTTTGATCACTGAAACTACAGTCTGTTGGTATATATCTCTCCTATAGAAAGCATTATCATGTCTCTTGCCCCTTAATGGTAAGTGCTTAGCGTGAAACACCAAATACAAATTTAATTGTTTTTGGTTTGACCTAAACGGGTCTACCGTACGAACATACTAACCACTACACCACCGAGGCTATTATTCACATAGTACACCATCTGGATAACAACTGCTAATGACAATAATGCACTTTATAAGTTAATTGCATACTATTTCATTTGATTGGATTGAAAACAAGCCAATATATTTGCAATATAGCGGACAATATACGCAACCACAAGAACAAACAACACAACGCCCAGTACAGAACAAACAACCAGAACAGAGGTCGATTGATATCCTGTCCGTGATTACAATATGTAGGTAAAATGATATACATATAATTAGAAATCATATCGATTAAATAAATCGTAAATTCAATTCCATTTGTACTTTACTCTAAACGTGCATGTATCCTTACAAGACGAAGAATAACAAAGCAACATTTATATAATGCAACAAACAAACTCCACCAATGAAATGATGTTTTATTTATGAAACATTGCGGACAACGACCATTTACCCCTGCTGTTAAGTTAAGCTAAAGGAAGTCAATTCATAGTTCAGCTATGGTATTGTTCGATGGCATCGTTCATTCTTTTCTAAATAGAGGAGAAGATATTTTCATGTGTTATTTTTCTTTACATTATTGATAAAAGATATCATTTACATTAATTGGCTTGGTATAAGTTAATGTCGTATAGGTTTATCATATACAAACAAAATGTTATTTACCGTTTGGTTCGTCACCTTCCAATTAAATGTAATGAGACATTACTATCGTCCTTATAGATATGTAGTCTGGAATGAAAATAAACAGAAAGTTGACGTTATGAAATTAAATAAAATATGCTTGGATTTTAGAGCCTTCATGACTTCCTGGTTATTATTTGGTTGTGTGGTCAGAAATAGTATGGAATGTTTACCTTCCCAACCATTCTAAATGAACACCATTAACGGAATATACATTACCAACATGTAGAAAAAGACACGTACAGACAAACCTGTCTTAAAGGACACCTCTATATAGAAAATCTTTGTCTATAAAGGTCACCTCTATATAGAAAATCCTTGTCTATAAAGGACAATCTCATCAAACCTGTCTTAAAGGGCACCTCTATATAAAAAATCATTGTCTATAAAGGACAATCTCATCAAACCTGTCTTAAAGGGCACCTCTATATAGAAAATCATTGCCTATAAAGGGCACCTCTATATAGAAAATCATTGTCTATAAAGGACAATCTCATCAAACCTGTCTTAAAGGGCACTGTATATAGAAAATCATTGTCTATAAAGGACAATCTCATCAAACCTGTCTTAAAGGGCACCTCTATATAGAAAATCATTGTCTATAAAGGACAATCTCATCAAACCTGTCTTAAAGGGCACCTCTATATAGAAAATCATTGTCTCAAATTCACCATTAATGAGTAGTGCATATAATTTTAACTTGTATTTAAAGGGCAACTGGTAATAAGACCACATTTTCGAGTTCCCTTTAGTGGCCTTTATATGCACCTTTGACTGTATATTAATTGGTATTTTCTGTTTATCTGATATCATTTACTAAAGTATCTTCACATTCAGCCAATCAAACTAAAACATTCTACATCAACTCAATATATTATTTATTAACAAATGTCGCAAGCGGCACACTTTTCAGCTTAAAAATATTAATCCATTTATATACATTATTAGTATATACTTGAATATCAATAGCTAACGTATCGTCCGATTAGTACTCAATACTTTGGCACTCACATGGTGTTCTGTATATTTTTTTTTGCTGAACTTATCAGTTCCTAAATCATGTAATTATTAATAAAACTAAGGTTCTCCTCCCTTATGCATAGGTGACCTTGTCTGATTTTGGCTCTTCGGTTTAGCCCTTTTGGTTTAATAGCCCCCAAAACTTTAAATTATTTGTATTTTCAATCTTTTGATTTTGGTCGTATATAATAAAGGTTATCCCAGAAACGCGTCGTCTATTCTACATTTTATAAACTACGTTCTTATTTTGAACTTTAAATCTTACTTTTATTTGTATATATAATTTGATTGTTTTATACTCTTATTTAGCTGATTATAAAAAGTCTTCTAGCTATGGAAATTAATTTATATACTATATTCACATAACGAACTAGCTGACATAATACTAAAGTGATCGTTGAAAATACAACTTTGCATGTTAATAAACTATTCCTGTTACGAACATATTAAAGTAAATTGTGTAATGGTACGGATCTGTACATGTTGGCTAAATTGGTGAAACAATAAGCAAATAATTACTGTCATATAATTGACATAATAGATGCAAAGTGTGGCGTTCCCTGGCTACTTTACTGACCAACGTAAATAATGTTCCGTTTGTCGTAATCACAATCCGGTGCTTTCCTCACACGTGACTTATCATCGGGGTTGTAACAAGAGTAACACGACGGGTAACACGAGTGGAGCAGGAACTCCTTACCTTTCCGGAATACATGAGATCATCCACGGTTTTTAGTGGAGTTCGCGTTATTGGATCTCTTGCTTTCTGTATAGTTTTTTGTAGATCGTTGTTTGTCCTTTTTCTTTTGGCCATTATATTGTCTGTTCTTCTTAGATTTATGGCTAATGATTACCTCTCCTGTATTTTCTAACGTTTCGTGTTTCGCTCTAGGTAACCATATGATTTTTGTAGGTAGGTCTTATTTTCTTGTATCAACGCAGTAACTAAAATATTTGTGTTTTTTAATATTTAAAAAAACCTATCGATCTCCGACTGATGCACAACGAGCTTAAACTTTATACGTACAAATATATATATATATACTTATATCGACCGTTGTATGTAAAGAAAACCCCACACTGTTGGAATGTTCCCACAATCCAATATAAACAGCGTTGAAAGAGACAGAATCGATACCATCACACAAATACATGACCACTTACTTAAAAGAGTCAAATAAATTTTTAATCATGTTAATACAGAAATGTAAAGTATCAAAATATGAAATAATAGTTTTTGCCTGTGTAGCGACCGGAAGTAAACTAGCCATAATTTCACCCCCAGACTGATAACCCATATCAGATACGTCCCGGCTATCATCCCTAGACCCATATCGCCCATCGACTGCGCCTGATATGGGGGTCTCGGGATGATAACCATGCTGATATGGAAAAGGTCATGTATTAATCTCTATCTATCGAATGTTCCTTTCGGATGGTTGTACCACGCAATTGGAGAATTAAGTCGTATTGCTATATTTCGGGGGTTGCTTCAAGACTGAATGATTATTACAATATTTTGAAAAGGAAGTATAAACCGTGATGCTCAGCAATTCCACCAATATCAGCCAAGGGAATATGCTCTTTTCATTTGCCGTTAGAAATTTAGGTTCAAGCTTGGACAGGCATGCAAATCTGGCTTGGTTTATATTGTTATTTACAGAGATCATGGCATTTCAAATGATTTGTTATAACAATTTTAGATTGTGCACACGTATACGTATGTAAGAGTTATCATGATATGCATCATGTTGGTGCATATTTTAGTAAGTAATCCCACCCTAGTTTTGAGCAAAACAGTATGCTTGCCTAGCGGTCAAATTAATTGATTGGTTTCGAACTCGCTAACACAATGTTGCACTTCTAGAGATGAAAGGTGGGCGTTCGTTTTGACCACCACTGTTCGTAAACCTTTAGAATTCAGTTAATAATAGTTCAATGCTGGACATATCTAAAGCCATTCACTGTTAATCATCAATATTCCAGATATGCAATTTGATTCTATATTTTCTTAGGAATTTCTATTTATGTTATTGTAAATAACCGATGTCATTAAAGAACCGATTGTATTGACACCAAAGTGAAGCAGAGGGTATTTCCCTAATATTAAAGTATAAGTAAGGTAACACTGTTTGTTAGAATCAGTACACATACTATCACAGCTAAATGATAGAGAGAGAAACTTACATGTATCAATAAATACCAACCTTCAGTCTTTCTATGTATGCATACAGTGATTATAAGATTTCAATGGAACCGGATCTTTTAACATAATCAAAGCAGTAGCTATGGGTTTAGAAGACCACAAAGAACAACAACGTAGATGGCTTAATGATGCTCAATCCTTTTTGAGTTCTATTCTTGAGAAATCAGAACAAACAATGTCGATATCAGGATATGTTAGTCGGACAACAAAAATAAATACATTGATGGAAGAAAACGAAAAACTAAGAAACATGTCACCCGTTGCTACAGAACATGGTTTGTCGGTATATTCTAATGATGTGTGCGACTACAGAATCAGAACACCTTTAAGGGTTCGTTCATTTAAAACCTCGAAAGGAACTGTCAAAGCAACTAAAGGTGACAGACGAGAAAGTAGCTTCAGTGACAAATCACATATTGATAGCAATGGAAGAAGCATTTCCAGTGTATCATCAGATGATAGCGCTATATGTTCAAATTGTTCTAACGGGTACTTCCGTGTTGGTATAATGGGAGCAAGTGCAGTAGGAAAACGTACTTTACTCAACCAGTTTACCAGCTCTGAACGCATGTGTTCTAATGTTTTCGAAATAGGTAGTTAGTTTTTTGCTTTGTTAATGTGCATGTCTTAAGACGATTCCTTATATATAAACAACTATGTATTGTCCCTTTATATTTATTTTAAAAGAAATATGCATAGTTTGTCATTAGAGAAATCGATTTATGAAATTACTACGACTGCAAACCAATATGGTCAATAGAGAATAGATTATGTATATACTGTTATTGTAAATACACTAGTTTTAATAGAATTATTTACTTCATGATAATGGCCCAATTATAACTTTTGATAAGTACGCATTGTGGGATAGAAAATAGAAGATGAATGATATCTGCTAAGATTGATGACAAGTGAATTAATAACGGATCAATAAGTTAATTAAATATGGACGAATAATGAGTGAATCGGACAGTCATATTTTAGATAAATGACATGAATTGTATATATGAGCGCTATGGTACCGTGGAAGTTAAATTACAAATTGATTGAATATATTTTTTAAACCACCTCAGTACTGAAACAGTGACTACTGTGTGGATCTATTAGTCCCACGTCAGATATACCCACCCAGTTATAGTAAAATATTACTTACATCTAAAATTAAAAAAAAAAAGATTTAAAACAAATATCGATAAGATAAATTTATTTAAAAAAAGGAAGAAAAAAAAATATTTTTACAATTATATGATGGGAATAGGAGACCAAAACACTTGGAAATTATATTTTGGTGCATAGTTGACCATTCTTTCCCCAATAATGTCTTCTGTGTATAACACGTGACGATTGTCGTGAATGTTCCAAAGATTGTTAAATAAAACACGGTTAGTTCTGGATAGTCCATAGAATAATTAATCTCACAAGTACATACCGACGCTTCCAATTCTCCTTATGTATTACATCTAAAACTAAGTTATTCTACAAAATATTATCCTGATGCCAATTCACATCATGCTTTCACAATGTACTTTATCAAGAAAAACATGAGGTATTTATAGGCTAGTTTTTGTCTATATTACATTTCATGATTTAAACAGGACCTCCATTTTCATGTATATTAACGGATATTTTCTTTTCAAATTACAGGAGAATTAGATAACACCACGCTTTCTGTAGTAATAGATGACGAAGAATCAACTCTAGAATTTGTAGATTTAACAGAGGATGACGCTCATTTATATTTAGTAAGTACGTTTTTTTTTTTTTTATAAATTTTGTTTGGAGAAAATCACCGTCAATAGATATGAAACCTTACTTATTTTGTATTATAGTTTTATTTTTTTTATTTTTCAACTTTAATCTTGGTTATTCCAACTTTATTCTTGGTAAACCCAACTTTATTATTAGTTATACTCAGCTTAATCCTGGCAATACCAACTTTAATCTTGGTAATACCAACATTTGTCTTGGTAATACCAACTTTAGTCTTGGTAAAGTCTACTGCTATTTTTTATTTGTTTTTTTTTTATTAGGGTGGTGCTTTTCAGAAAGATATACCTAATGTTTTGTTTTTTCTTGAATGCAAAAAATCCATGAACAAAATTCACGTGCATTGTTTGATCTAAGTAATTTTAAAACATTTAATATGTGGTTACATCAATAACCCCCTAACCCCACAATAAATAAATTAATGTGGTTACGAAAATGAAACCAATAGCAAATCGTTCACTAAACACTTTTTGACGTAGAATGCATCCAAGTTATAATTATTGGTCCATTGCATGTGCGTTGGATGATCTCCGACACACATTTAGGACAAAATGAATATACGAGAAATTTATTTAACATTGAAACATGAATATTTTATTTATTTTAATTTCACAGGCTGAACGATTTCCAGTTGATGCATACGTTCTTGTATATTCCGTCCATGAAAGACCAACATACGATGTTGCCATCCGGTATCTTGAGTATATACGGAACGAACAATCCAGTGACCGACCCATTATTATAGTAGCAAACAAAGTCGATCTGGTACGGAAACGACAAGTTAGCAGCAATGGTAAGTTGGATTAAGAATATTTGTATTCATTCGGGTTTTCTAATTAAATGTATATGAATCAACTAACGATACAACTTGCAATATAAAATCATGATTTACGCTGTTAGAAAGTGAATTGTTGAAACTTAGATTAAATAATTTTGTAATTTATCATTAAGCAAAGTAAAACGAAACAAAGTGGAGACAGGAAACAAAGTATCCATTACAAGTAAATAAAAATGAATTTTGTTCGTTCGTACGAACATGAGTAACAAATCAAATTAATCGCGCCAGCTTTCCTCTTCTGCTACCTCGTAGTGACCACATTCAACACTCTAAGTTTATGTTACTGGTACTGAGCTAATATTCTACCAAGAAGATGCATACGCTATATCATATTTACTTTCTTTTTTATATTTTATTTTAATTAATGGTAGGATAAAACTATTTATATATGATGAAATATTTAGTGACTGTATGCGTGTTTTGAACGACTCGACATAGTCGCTCATACCAATGTTTAGTGGAAGGCTGTTACAAAACAGTGAAGTGATTAAGAAACTAAATAAATTCTTTAACTTCTCAAATGAACAGACAATAAAACAAATGCATGCAAGTACGATATCAAGTACTGAAAATATTACAGCACAGTACTCTTATAATGAAATCGTTAATAAAAATAATTTATAATGCCGGAAAATTAAACACATTCTTTATCCCGTCAAATCGTTTTACAAATGTTTATTCAATACGTTTTATGTATGTCTGAGAATCATACGTTAAATATTTGAGACATAACTTTGCAATGATTTGTCCTCATTTCAGAAGCTAGACACCTGGCCATTACGTATAACTGTAAGTACATTGAGACATCTGCCACATTGGATCATCATGTCAATGAATTATTAGTTGGAATTCTAACACAAATTAAACTCAAGTTGAACCCTGATTTAACGGAGGAGAAGATTACCTCAGCAGCAACATATACCACATGTTTTAAAGGATTATTCAATAAACTGTTCCATTTGAAACCGAAGGTGCAAACTACTTTCAATGTTTTCTAAACACTGTTTTTTGGTTAAATTTGTTAAATGGCATGAAATTATTACAGATGAACGTATTAAGATGTAGACGGTACACCCAGAATGAAATTGCTACAAGAAAATAATCTCTGCTGAGATATATGTATACATACATGTATAGTATTTGACATAATATGATTTCAGGACTTAAAATGTATTAAAATACATGTAGGTTTTGAATTAATAAATGGACAAACACAAACCATTGTTTTTTTCTCAATATTTGAGAATAAACAAACAACATTATAAATTGCTGCTGTATTGTGAATGTACTAATCTAGGATATATTTCTGTATTACATTAGTCAGTGCATATTGCACGATATATTGTACATTATATTTGTAATATTTTGTTTCATGTAACAGATTTGATTTTTAATAAATTTAAAAAAAAAGTTTTTCTTTTCTATTTGCATTGTTTTAGCCTCTCATCCAGCTGAAATTTTTTGAGGACTTTGTGAATATCAATGAACATAGGAAACAATTTCGTCTTCCTCTTGATACAATGGCTCTCCATTATTTATATATTTTCGTTAGATGACCAGTTCGTTCTTTTATTTATCGATATCCTTCATTCACAAAAATGGTAAAACAGTAAAACAGTTAAATGCAGACTTAGCTCTCATATAGCAACCACCGCGTTCACCAGGTGGCGCTTCCAGTCCTCATTATATATTTCTTAAAATGGCGTCTTCGTAATCCCTCACTTTTATACGGTGTTGTATGGAAAAACCTGGACTTTCCGGTTCCGAAAGTATGCTTATTTTTATAGGCAAATAGTTATATTTAGCGTATTTCACCTGCTAAAGGTGATACACAACTGGAGTTATTCAGTTCACAAGAAATTTGTTAAATTGTTGAATTTGAATGAACAAAAGCTGCTTTAATTGCAAAAATTCATAGAAATATACAAAATGTAAAGGTCAAGTGAGGACAAAATTAAAAGAAATTTCTTACATCAATATTTCATATTCCAACATGCACAGCACTTCCTGCTCTGCAACAAAATATTATAAAAGATTTGAACACGAACTTGAATTTAATGTCTGCTGAAACTAGAAAGACAAACTTAAAATTAACTGTAGAAAAGCAATCGTTAAAAACTGTAACAGAAAAGCATAAACGTTTGTAAAGGAAGTATGATCGATTGGTGGACAAACAAAGTAATATTTCAATTAAGCATGTTAAATTGGAGAAAAAAGAGGCTGACCAAAGTCAGAATACTTAAAAGAAAACAAAAAACAGGTACTTAGGAAAGACAAGGATGCACAAGTTCTAAAAAGTAAACTTACACGTGCAAGGGCACAAAAAGATAAATATTATAAACTTTACTTACAGGCAAATCGATCAAACATTCAGTTAAAGAAAAAAATACATTCAGATGAAATAAAACTAACCACTTTACAGAAAGAATCAGAACAAGATCATGCAGAATTAAATGACTTGAGAAGTAAATTTCGGGAATGCGAACAAAGTTTGCATTTATCTAAAGGGTCTTATTGATGATTCTGCTGAAATTGAATTATTCGGGAAGTCATCAATTAAGTACACTACAGAAACTGTCATGTGTGTCATGAATCTTACAAATTTGAAAGTGCCGTCCGAAAAAGTTGGAAATGTTATCAGGGAAGTTTCAAAACTGTGTGGAAAATTCCCAAACTCTGTTCCTTCTGTAACAGCTGTTAGTAAAATTGTAGATTACAAGTTAATCATATCGCACAAACAATTGGACAAAGTACTAGAGGGAAAAGAACACACTACACTGTATACAGACGAGACGAGAAAATATGGAAAATGTATACAAACAAATGTATTAACTGATGAAACCTATATTTTAAGACTAAGGGAATTGTTTAACAAAAGTGGACAAAGTACTTTAGACACATTTAAATACATTCTTAATGACATAAATGACTACTGCTTCCAGGCAGAGAAGAAGAGCGATATGCATGTTGGGTACCAAATATTGGCTAATATCAGGGATACAATGTCTTACCGGGCCTCAACCGATAAAACTTTTAATGGTTTGTTAGAACAATTTAGAATTGATATTTTACCAGATGATATTGATAATTGGAATGAACTAAATGAAAAACAAAAGACCTTGTGCTAAAAAATGAACAACTGTTTTGTGGCCTCCACTTACTTGTTGGTCTAGCTGACTCGTGTGAAGAAAGCTTAAAGAAATTTGAACGATTATTTATGGATGGAAAAGATATTGGCTTGGCAATACATCCCGAGTTGAAAAGATACCACAAGCATGAAAGTGGTATATTACGTCAAATGCGAACAGCATGCAAATGTTTTGCCAATGGAGAGGATGTAAAGAATGGAGTAAATTCATACTGGAAAACATTTTTAAATGTAGAATCTGAAAAGAATCGATTCATAAGATTTTAACATAACAGATTTAATCTAGTTTTTGTTCTTGATTATGCAGTATATTACCACCATGAAGATATTTAAATTTTTTAGACACTGTTGATGGTAGAAAAAATGATCTTTTCAAGGCGGTTTCTTTAGATATAAAAGAAAACCTTTTCTGACTGGAGTAAAAGCATTGGGTTTAATTTCCAAATTCATTACTAGACCATTGTGGAGAATTCTGGAGGGTAAGGGTCACATATTGGATATGAAGCATCACTATCAGTCCTTAATCGAGTTTCTTCATAAAGGTGCCACTAACGTAGATGATGTTTCTAAATATTTAATTGGTGAAAATACTCCATTTGACACTTCAATTGATATAGAGGACCCACTTTTTGTATATATGTTATAGTGTCATAGTTATGAAAACTTGCTGTTACTTGTGAGATATTGTAACAGGATGGATTATTTTCCATTTCAGAACCATTTCCGTCTAGATAAGGGTAATAACAAAATTACCGAACACAGAGCAATCTTCCAAAGGGAAATTCAAAACTCATAAATCAAAATCAGTCAACAACCGGGAAACTGGGAAACCGCAATGGCCTTGACTTGGTACAGGCATTTCTAAAGAAATGGTGGATTGAATCAGATTTTACGG
>MJUT01002884.1:212124-241689 GCA_002080005.1 Gigantidas platifrons
ATTACTAGACCATTGTGGAGAATTCTGGAGGGTAAGGGTCACATATTGGATATGAAGCATCACTATCAATCCTTAATCGAGTTTCTTCATAAAGGTGCCACTAACGTAGATGATGTTTCTAAATTTTTAATTGGTGAGAATACTCCATTTGACACTTCAATTGATATAGAGGACCCACTTTTTGTACTTTTGACGCCCAAAAATGTGGAATTTGATGAAATTATGTGTCCCCTTCTTCAAAGCTTATTTCAGACAATGAACACACGTCTACAAAAAATGGCTATGGATCATCTTCCCGGGGGCATGTTTTGGGATCCCTCCGGAGGGCTGATAGAAGAAAGTAAATCAACAATGACACATAATAAACTTCTGGAGTTTGCATTTGGTCAATTAGACCAACTTTTATGGTACAGACCTAATTCAACACTACTTGCAAATTAATCATACCTCTAATATTCACACAACAAGACAGGCAAGTGGTTAGACAGCTTGAGTGAAGTGGAAAGAAATCTAATGATTGATAAGTCAAGAAAGGAAGGACTTGAGATCAGGAAAACTTTAAGCTAAGGTTATTGGAAATTGAAAGGAAACTTCTAGAGGATATGAAAAAGAAACATGAAGATCTTGTGAGAAAAGAACAGACTAAAAGATGCTGAGAATATAACTAACACTGTATTGTTTATGGACTGTGGCAAAGTCCACTTCAAGTGGATGAGGGTCTTGGTAGAATGCTCGAAAATGAACACAGGAAAGCCCTTGAGACGCAACTTTAATTTAGAAAAACTGTTCTTAAACAAAGATATTCAGAGACAAAGATTTTCAATTTTTCTAGGAAAAATGAAAGAGAAAAATATGAAAAATTATTCCTTGCTGAATTGAAGGAAAATGTTCTAACTTTAATTAAAGACACCTTAAAGGAAATTACTACAGAAAAGAATCAAACTAATATACCATTATTTGTTGGAAAGAATATTGAGTATCTGTTTAGTGATGGTGTTAAATATTATGGATATGTTATTTCTTTTGTTCCTGGTTTTTCAAATTGGTACAACATCCAATACCAATATGATGAAGCAATTTATGCATATATTTTATGTATAGATTATGGGAAGGGGGAGGTTAATATTTTAATATAATTAAACGTTAATTCAAAAGTACAAATTGATGGACATTTTTTGTTTAGATCATTCAGAAAAAAAACCCCAACACTTCAATTATAAATTTTAGACATTTCTTGTTCATCTCCTTCAATGCAACTAAATTCATTATATACATTTGAATGGTTACTCAACCACTTAAAAAATTGAAAGCTATTATTATACATTAGCTGCTAGAATGTTCAGTACATTTAAGTTAACAATACAAACTTTAATTAGTTTCTTTTAATGATGGCAAGATTTCATAATAATATTGTATTGTCATGAACTTTAAAAAATATAGAATGCTATAGCAAAATTTTAATCTACCATGACACTGACTTCTAATAAAAATGCCGTCTCTGTAAGGGAGTGAAATTGAAGTTTGTATTTTGTATAAAAGATGGAATAGTCAGGTGAGAAAAATATATTCCATGTTATTGTTTAACACTTATTGGCTTATTGTTCTAAAGATAACATCTTGACATGTTTTCTTTATTTAATAAAGTCTTTATAGTCTTTTCTTAGATGTGTAATAAAATGGAAAATATTTGATTTTATTTCCTTATTTTCACGTTTTAGTGTTTTCTTGGCTAAATTCCTCAAGTAAATTTTAAAATTGTCTTTACAATGCTGTTACATAATAGTTATAGTGTCATAGTTATGAAAACTTGCTGTTACTTGTGAGATATTGTAACAGGATAGATTATTTTCCATTTCAGAACCATTTTCGTCTAGATAAGGGTAATAACAAAATTACCGAACACAGAGCAATCTTCCAAAGGGAAATTCAAAATTCATAAATCAATTAACAGACAAAATCAGTCAACAACCGGGAAACTGGGAAACCGCAATGGCCCTGACTTGGTACAGGCATTTCTAAAGAAATGGTGGATTGAATCAGATTTTACGGTGCCAACCTCTCGCTTCCATTACGGTTCAAAGGTTCCGGTTGTCACTAAAACAGCATTTATAACAATACTGGAAAAAATAGGTAAAATAGTAGTCAAACAGTACTAAATTCAGTTAGGACGGTATCTAATATATCTAGAGGGATACCTTATATATGACAATTTTCATCAGAGTTTCTCCAATTTAGAGTGAAAATCTTACTATTTTTAGGAAAAAGGAAAGTTAAATTAACATTTATAGATAAGTAAATCATTGTATCTCTTTTTGGCTTTTTGCAATTAAGTGGGACACTTTTTTTTTTTTAAATCAAGAATTTTCGTTTTTTTAAAGCACCCTATGAATAAAACATAACCTTCGCTTTTATTTTTATTTTTTTATCTTAGAAGGAAACTGACTAAACATTGAATTTATGACACCTGGTATAGGGCAGAAAACTGTTGCTATCTCATACTGGAGTTGTGAGTTCAGCATTTCCTATTTTTTATATTTCTAAACCAACCCATACAAGAGATGGCATGACACTGCTGTAACCCATTAATGCAAAAAATATTAGAGCTTTTGGTGGGCTAGCAACGATTTTGGTCAGAAATCATATTGCTTGCTTTCAATTTGTGGTTACTGTTACTGCTATTTGTGAAAAGTATAGAGCGAGAATGTATGTCAAAGTCTTTGTTCATTTCTAGGTAAAGAAGTAGTCTCTGAATAAATACTATATCGCAGTACTGGTATCATTACATACCGACCCAAATCAAATTAGATATATATGTATGCTTGTACAAAAGGATAAAAATAGATAATTTGCTTTTTTTCTAGAAAGGAATATTCCGTTAGAATACTTATTACAAAATGAACACAAATGTCAGAAACTTGGTTCATTAAAACTCAAATTTCTTAAATCATATTTTATTCGTAATTCAATGTAGTTACATGTAATTGTTGACATGCACATGTCACTTCAATAAAGTAAATTAGTTGGGAATTAATTTACTCTATTCTGGTTAAATTGGTTTGATATTTAATTAAAGTTGGTTGTTATTGCGGATTATGTGACTAAACTTATAATGTAGATAAGCAATTGTTAATGATGCCCAGTCATTGTCTGGAAGAAGAAACCAAAAATAACAGCGATGTAAAATCATTTCCTGTGAGGATCATTGCGGAATCTCATTTTTTCCCCCTACTCTTAATTTACATATCTATACTATGAACAACTTTCCACAAATCATTACGACTATAACCAGTCATCGTGATTCTTTTAAATCAAAAATACGTCCTTACTTTACGGTAGAAGACAATAGATACCCACTTTGTCAAGTCTTATAACGGACATCCATTTAAAAAATTGGAAATAGGATTCGAACTTCGCTATATGGAATGTAGAGAAGTCGATATCGCTACCATGACTTGGTCAACTGTTACGAAGTATCTGTGTCACAAATTACCACGAATATGTTCAGTTTGTCGTAATCACAATCCGATTCTTTCCCCATTCATGACTTATTATCGTGTTTGTAGCAAGAGTAACATGACCGTGCCACACGTGGAGCAGGAACACCTGAGTCACCCGGGGTTTTAGAGGTGTTCGCGTTGCTCAATCTTTAGTTTTTTTGTAATGTTTTGCAGATGGTTGTTTTTCCTTTGACTTTTGGGCATCATATTACCTGTCCTTCGTCGATTTACGACTTCTGATTACCTCTTCGGTATCTTCTAACAGTTCTTGTTAAGCTCTAGGTAATCGTTTGCTTACTTGTATGTGGGTTTTATTTTTCTTATTTTAGCACAGAAACTGTAATATTCGTGGATTTCAAATTAGAAACCATTCTTTGACTGAGGCAGACACAGAGAGCTTAAACTTATATGTTTACGGATGTTGACGTTATAATGTCGACAAAACGCTTATACATGAGACAGGATTTGTAATGCAGTTATAAGTTTTAGTCCAACCAACCGCAAAATAGACAGAACAATAAAAGCACGGCATCTGAAAACACATATATGTATTTTTAATATCCTCATTTAAATTCGAAAGATATGCTTGTACCAGTAAAATAAATCTAGGCAGAGTTTTGTTTTATTACAAAACGGTTGTGTTATCATTATCAAAGGAGAATAGGTCAACAATTCCACAGAAATCAATAGAACGAACACCCATCTCTCACATCAAATCATTGAAAATCATAAAATATCACGACCTATGACGTTGGAAATCCGGGCCCTGGCTTGGCACCAAATGTCGCAACTTGATACTTGGATATTCAACGGCAAAACAGACTTAAACAAACGATAAAAATCCTGCACATATTCGCTGGCATTCAAAAAGAACCACATATCATCACAGAACAATGAATGACAACATAACAATAGACAGTACAGTGGACATCATTTCCTTTATTGACTGGTTTTAGATGTTATGAAGACCATGTTCGACGGTGATACATATATATGCAAACCTAATCACTGAACTAAGTTAATTGGTGACGCAGACTTTGTGTCGTCTACCGGTTAACGGTGCTCTACTTTCTAGTCTGATCAAGACAAACCAGATGACGTTTTATGCTAAACTTTAACATCCAACATTTAACTAGGTCTGGTTTTCTTTAAGCAGATTTTAATGTTTGTTGGAAACAGATCTCACACAATTTTAGTATCAAAGTGGAGTAACTAGAATGTTTGCTTTCGGATATCCAATACTTTATTAAAGTGAAATTGCAAACATATATGCCGTTTCAACGTAGCTTGTTTTTAAAATTGATTGAAAATTATGTGACTACATGTATCAGCAATATATCGCAATCAATCTTTGTTACTTGATAGTACATGTTTCTATGTGTAGCTAGGATTTTTTTTCTAAAGATCACATGCCTTCTGAAATTGCATAAGGGATGGAAATACAGTATAAACCTCAAATCTGTCTACCTTTCCGAAGCACATGAGTGCATCTCCGTTTTTGTGGGTTACGTTTTGCACAATCTTTAGTTTTCCGTGTAGTGTTTTGTAAGAAGAGTTTGAAAATAAAAAAGTGGTAATCATAATCCGTATATCGAGGAATGACCAAAAGAAAACTTACAAAAGGACAAACACCGATCTACAAAACATACATATAAAACTGAAGACCGAGTAACACGAGTCCCACTCAAAACCGGGGGTGAACTCAGGTGCTCCGGAAGGGTAGGCAGTTCCTGCTTCACTAGTGACACCCGTCGTGTTAATCTAGTTACAAACCCGGTGATAAGTGATGAACGAGGAAGGACCGGAAATCATTAGTTTTTCATTTGGTCATTGTATTGTCTGTCCTTCGATTTACGGCTTTTGATCACCCTTCGTATATTTAATCTTTTTTTTGTTTAATTCATTGAGATTTTTAGAATTACGCATGCAATACAATTATTCTCTCTGTAGTCCTTTGTACATTATTCTTTTATTCCATCTAAAAAGAAAAAAATAAATTATATAGATTCCACGATGTATCAAGTATGTATGATAAAATGTACATCACTATCGAGGAAAATGACAATATGAAACGTTCATTCAAAATCACGGATAAAGGCTATGATCCTGGATTATGTCGATCGTCTGAAACAAGGAAATAGACGACTATAATCGTAACAAATAGTATCATTTTACTAAGCCAGATATTCATGAACGTATCGAATCAGACTTACACTTCGTCACAATATATTGTTGTTTTCATCTCATTAACAATATTTTGTTTTTGTTGTGACGTAAATTGCATTGATAAATGACATAAAAATGTAAGGGCGTGGCGATAAATGGAATGGGCCGATTGTGAAAATCGGATAATATTGAATTACACAGGAGATTTACGGCGATATGTTTTCTAGAGTACTCGGTTCTTATCAATGCTACATAATTTCCAACAATGAAAATGTCGACAAAAACAATGCTAGAATAGTAAATTATTTCATGATGGTAGATATCCAAAAATATATAACATAGGACTAACAATCCAAACCTAGCAAAACCTCTCCGTAGACAAAATGAAGACTGCTGGACACGATAATTAGGGACTGCAACCTTATGGATGTAATGACAAAATTAATGGTATAGGAATTATATCTAAACCCTACCTGTAAATCGGTGAATGTGATGCATATTTTCAACTCCGCTCCTCGGCGTAAACGAAGCCAAGGTTATTGTCATTATACATCCCCTATATTTCATGATGTTTCTCTAAATGACCTACCATTTATTCAGAAACCGTTGGATATGCATCACATTCGCTCGAAATTATTTTCACTACCACTTTGAAAACTACATGTCTTGTACAACTCAAGTTTGGTAAACAATGTTAAAAATCCGAATTCAAATGAATACAAACTTACAACAATCGTCTTGGATATTGCCAGTCACATAATTTTCAAACCTGTTGGTATTAAGAAAGTTGAAATAGACAAACGTTCCTTTCTGAAAGTGTCGTTTGACCGCAAAGGTCTTGATGGCATTAATTTAGGAAATATCCTTCATCGCAAATCCGTCAAATCTAAAATTCCACCATATTTTAAGGATCAGTCGTATGTTTATACCATACCAAAAGCGTAAAAAAAAAGATTAATTACAAACACGTGTTGCATGATATCAATATTGACGATTTCAAATCTAAGTCTCCTGTGCAAGTTCCCCATTCATATATAATCCGACTGGGTACGTTATAACTGGTGACCTGAGAGGTGTTTGCCAAAGGTCCTAAATCCATAAACTGGAAACAAAATTCTAAAATACTTATGGATTCCGTCGAGGAGTATGCCAGACAATGGGCAAAACGTGAAATGGAGGACATAGATACTCTTTCCGAATGGGTGAAGAGTCTGAGGTCGCTTATACGGGTTAGAATTAAGACACTCAGTGGGTCTATGAGCACTCGCTTTATTTCAATCTTTAAAGACCCAAATGTTGCTAAACTTCTGTATCTCCTTCATGACAAATATGTTATTGTCTCCGCCGACAAGGCCCTAACACTATTGTTTTTGCATGTAAATCACATTACATAGACTGTTTGATAAAGGAATTAGGTATTGACAATTCGTTTGGCAACCCTATATACCCCGACGACACTAAAGAAAGAGGAAATCCTGGACAATCATAGGTCCATTTTATATTCCTTTGGAATTTCAACCAAAGATGAAGAAATGGATCTACCATCACTCTACTGGATTCCTAAATTACATAAGTGTCCTTTCAAACTATACAACTGGGTCTGCCAAATGCTCCACGAAACCTCTTTCCAAATTATTAACATTCATTCTATCGGCGGTCAAAAAACTGGGGTTCAAAGTTACTGTGACACTAGCTACTAGGGGGTTGTGTGAATCATATGAGAATTCTGAAGAACTCTAAAGATCTGTTAGAGTACATATAATATAGGCTCATCTCCTCCTGCAATAGCATTAAAACAATTGACTTCTCTACCCTCTACACAACTATTCCTCACTGTAAGCTGAAGGACAAATGAAAGGAGTTGGCCCAACTGTTTCTCATAAAAAAGAATGGCCTACGTAGATTCAAATACCTTGTACTAGGAAGGGACAGATCTTATTATCCAAAAAAAACCAAAAACATTCTGATTCTACCAAATAGAAAACGATATCATCAACATGCTCGAGTTTTTTATTGACAACATATTTATTATATTTATTATATTAGGTGGACGTGTTTTTCAACAAACAGTCGGCATACCTATGGGTACAAGCTGTGCTCCTCTTCTAGCCGACTTGTTCTTTATGCGTATGAGGCTGACTTCACACAGGGACTTCTCAAGAAAAACGAAAAGAAGCTAGTCCGATCCTTTAATTTCACGTTCCGCTATATAGATGATGTCCTTTCACTAAATAATTCTAGGTTTGGTGATTTCGTTGATCGCATCTATCCCATTGAGCTTGAAATAAAGGATACCACAGATACATATAGGTCTGCTTCATGCCCTGACCTACACCCCGACATTGTCAGTGAGGGGCGGTTAAGAGCAAAACTTTACTACAAAAGAGATGATTTAAATTTTCCAATCGTGCAGTTTCCATTCATATGTAGCAACATATTCCAGCAGAACCTGCATATGGAGTATATAGATCTCTCAGTTGATAATATATTCTAGAGCTTATGGTTCCTATTAGGATTTCATTGATAGAGGATTGCTGCTATCAAGGAAGCTACTGATCCAAGGGTTCTTCTTAGTTAAATTGAAGTTATCACTTCGAAAGTTTTACGGTCGCCACCATGACTTTGTTGACCGTTATGGAATATCTGTGTCACAAAAGACCACGGATATGTTCCACTTGTCGTAAACACTTCCCGGTCCGTTCCTCGTTCATGACTTATCACCGGGTTTGCAACTAGAATAACACTACGGGTGTCACTAGTGGAGCAGGAACTGCTTTCCCTTCCGGAGATCACCCCCGGTTTTCAGTGAGGTTAGTGTTACTCGATCTTTAGTTTTATATGTATGTTTTACAGATCGTTGTTTGTCCTTTTGTTCTTTTTCTTTTGGTCATTGTGTTGTCTATTCTTCTTCAATATACGGATTCTGATTACCCCATTGGTATCTTCAAACTCTTCTCGTCTCCGTTTCTAACGCTGTTTTAACATTTCTCATACCATTATAATAGTGTAAAACGACCTCTAGCATGTATTTGAGTATTATTATTTTGGTATGCCGATAAACTCTCGGATTAAAAGCTATGATCAACTCTCGGATTAAAGGCTATACTCAACTCTCGGATTAAGGCTATAATCATGAAAACAATGATATATGAGATTATGATAGTAACAAATAGTAATCATTTTACTAAACCAGATCATTTTATTGACAATTCCATGTTGTTGTTTTTTTAGTTCCACGTAAATTACATTGCTAAATTCCATAAAAAGGCAAGGGCGTGGTGATATATGAAATAAGGGGATTCCAAAAATAACACAATATCAAATTATAGACGAGATTTATGGCAAAATGTTTTCTAAAGTCCTCCTTAGGTTCTTGTCAATTCTAGATACTCTCCAGCAATGAAAATGTCGACGAGACAATAACACTAACAGTAATTTATTACATGATGATGGACATTCAAAATGTTTCCTCTTTTTCTAACGTTGTTTTAAAATCACATATAAAACAAACAAAACACCCGTTAGTTCCTGAATTCCCACAGAAGTCTGTAATACAATTATGATAAGGGAAATAGTTCCTGGATTATGAGATGAATAAAGAATTTGGGATGGGGAAGAGGGGCTTCGTGGGGAAATTTATTTAATGAATAAGGAATAATTCAATATTAGTGGGAATAGAGGAAACACAAAACTGGGTTGAAAATGTGCAGTTAAAAGATGTTCCGAATGTTCTTTGGGAATTAAATGAACATGATAGATGAAATAAAATTGCATATCATGCAGATACTGCGAAAAGATGATACGCTGGGTTCTATTATCGCGAAAGTTGAACATATAAACACAAGCGCCATAAACGCTTAGGAATTTCAATGTAACTAACACAAACACTACCGACATAATGTTTTAGCACATGCATCTTTAAATGAAAGCAAAGATGGGGAACCATGGACTGGTTACTATTGTCATGAATAACAGAGTAATTTACGCTCTTGTGGACACAAAACATCAGATGTAATAAAAGCTTAATAATACAGTTCTGTTGCGGATGATTATTGTATAGTACAGTTGGACGCGGAAACGTTTTGGAAATGTAAGTCGATAAGACAGGTAAACAAGAGGACAATATACTTGTCTAACCCCAGAACTGTAAATACTGATATTCGCAATATATAATTTGTATTTAAGTACGTGACATTATTAAAACTGTTTATTGACTGAATTATCAGAGACAATTCAATATTATGACGGTACCATCATTATTTGTGTACAAAACAAACAGGCAATTCAAACTTTTTCTTTTACAGGGGATACAAATCTCTAGTTTCATTGACAAAACTAGTAAACATCTGTTGGAGAGTTGACATTACCTAAAACACCTCTACACAGTTTAAGTGAGTACTTCCAGGCAGTTTAAGTGAGTACTTCTGTCAACCAATTGCGTACGAACATCTACATTTGGCAACGATAATGAGTTATTTATGGTTACTGTGAGAGTTTGTAATGTATATTCACAAGAAAACAAGCAAGCCTTCATTGGCTATGCAATATTCTTGCTTGGGTGACATTAAGCCCTTTGGGTACCTTGCTCCCGAAAAAGAACCATTTGATCGTGCATGATGAATGCTATTTCAGAAACGTGTCATATAATTACATTTTTTGTACTTATATTTTGAAAAAATATCCTCTACACCTAATTACATGTACAATGTAACCCAAATTAACCGACCCACGATTTTTTCATGGTTGTTCGATCTCTTCTTTAAACCATGTAAAAGATGCAGTATTGTTGAAACAAAAGAAGCAGTCCGTATTGGATATAACGGGCTTCTTTTTCAGCATGAGTATGTTATTGAGAAGGTTAAACTAAAGTTAAATGTAAATGCAATTATATATAACAATATTAAAGTAACATAAAAATATGATTTGATTTACATTCTGGGACAATATGGTTAGGCTTATGGAGTTTAACGCCACTTTCAACAATGTTTCAGTTCAATCGTAGCGATCACTTTTATGGGCCAATATGATATGTGTTACCAGTCACAATAAGACAACAAAGAAATTAAAACGACTTTTTTTTTAGAACCAATAAGAATCCGTAGATATCGGGTAGATAGGGGTTGTATTACCGATTGTAATACAAATATCAAACACTGATCGATTTAGAGCAATAACTATGAAAAGTATCTAATGTCATTTTGGCGTCTTAAGAAGTTAAGCATGAAATATTTCTTAAACTTTGAATATTCATGCATCTATAATAAATATAGCTAGAGGCTTTTAAAGTTCATAAAAATGGGGATGTCACAAATAATTTTGAAAGTGGGCCAACCAAAGATCATTTCAGCTCAAATTTCTGAGCAGAAGATTGTAATCTGATTTTTGCTTACATAATATGCCTAATAATTTCGTATAAATTAGCTGATAAAAATCACAGAAGACATTGACGATATGTTGAACTACTCAATACAATGTAGCTACAGTTAAAGTTAAAATTTGAGATCTATTTGACATATATTAAAGCAGCAATAGACAATTAAAGAAATTCATATTTTTCAACAACAGCAGTCATCTTAAATAGAAGACAGGTCTGTTGGATATAATATTGATAGGGGACCACCCAAGTTCCACTCCAGTCAAATTTGGTCGAGCTTGGTTCAATGTTTTCAGAGGAAAATATTTAAATGTGAAAGTTTACGACGGACGCCAAGTGATAACAAAAGCTAGAAACAACATGCCATAAATAGAGTTTAGGAACCCATTCACATCGACGATTTTACCAAAAAAAATGTACCTACTCTTTTGAACTTGTTCGACACCTAAATAAAATCTAAAGGCATATAAACATTTCGCATTGTCCTTCCTGAAAGATTCATGAGACTAATTGGAGAACTTTACCGAAAGGTTTTCTACGTACAATACAATTATAAATATTTACATATTACGTTTACATCCTGTAATTCCTTTGATGCGAATAATATTATTTTAGCTTCCAGAATGTTGTAATCATTAGTGAAGATGACGATTATTTATTATGCTGTTATGGAAAAGATCCGTTCTCCAATGACCTAGTTTATTTGTAACCCTTTTAATTTCTAAATAGTAATTCCTCATCTCTTATTATGATGCATTTCTAAACCTATTTACCCTAAGGAGTTAAAACAAGTAGACAATAATATCGATAACAAAACAATTTTACGAAAGTTAGTTTAGTGCAATAATATTTGCATGATATGCGTCAATTGTTGAAAAACTACCTTTGTCAGCGAAATACAAGAATTGATGATTTAATAGTAAAAATTCTGTAGAATACAATATTAATAGATGTAGCACGATAAATAAGTCTTGATTACTAGGATATTAATGTCTGTTTGCTTCGGCTACTACAATTACCCAATTAGTTTTGAGTACAATATATTTTATTATATTAAGTAGTCCTTTGGCATCAAGTCAGTCATGTTTCTGAAATGTCATATTTCATGATAACTACATTGATAATTTTTTCATGAGATGATTGATTGATTGATTGATTGATTGATTGATTGTTGGTTGGTTAGTTTCAATCGACAATTGTTGATACACATTTAGGATGAGAACAAGTACAACAATATATAAAAGGTATACAGAAACATGACAGGTATGGGACAACCGTGGCAACGATTGTGTGCCTACCAATGGAAATAATATTGAGAGTTTGATTAGGACGAACGTATGCCTATTCTTCAGAAATCATGAAATGATAGTGGTGTTATCTTAGCACTAGAGTAACATTTTCAGCTGTATATATACAGTTCTGGTTCACTGAAGAAGCAATACGTAGGTGGGCATGTTGGGTTGCTGCAAAATGACATATACCCATAATTCCGTAAAAGTGGGTGCTTGCGGGAAAAGCAACAAGTTTTATAGTGTTGGGATTGTCACGACGGACGGTGTTATGGTCTTTCGCATTCAAAGTAACCACAGCGACAGACTTGTCACAGAACAGAAATAGAAACATTATCACACTTCACTGACAAATCATACATGTATTTGAACACCATTATTGCTGCTTTCTATTCTATAATTTCCCTCAGTAAACTTGCAATTCGCCGTAAGGTTGGTTTGTCCAATTGTGACTAACGTGTATATTGATTCCATTGGCATGTGGCCACAAGCGCCGATACCAACTTCAATGTTTAATGTTTCCAGGCACCTACCAAAGACCAATGGTTTAACAGATCAGGTCGTATTATCTGTCTGGGCTTTTATTGCTAATTTGTCTGGTAGTGATGATATAGCTGATAAATTACTCAAACTAATGATAAACACCAATAACATGAATAACCATATAGTGTTTAGTGAGTGAGTGATTGTTGTTTAACGCCAACTCAGTATTTTTTCAGTTTATCATGGCGAGTCAAGACTATTCATATTTCCAATTATCTATATAAGTCAATGTATGTTACATTGATATCATAGTATTCCTAACACGTTATTTTACAATAATAATAGTAATAATAATAATAATAATAATAATAGTAATAATCTCTCTTTGAATAAAATGGTGTATTTCATATTACACGATGGCTGCCATTAATAGAACAGTAGATGTTATTGCCATTCCGGTGTGCGCAAATAAAAATAATAATGATAGAAAATTAGTATCCTTTGTACAATGTCCAATGTAAAATAATAACAAAAACAACAAATAAAAAAGATTGATTGCTTTACTGATGGATTGAATGTAATTGCTTAACGTCAACCGTGTTAGCGGTAGTAATTTTTATTTGCATTACGTGGCTAATATGAAATAGTTTCTGTTAGCCACAAAAGAATTCACTTAGCCACGTTCAAAAAAGAAATGAAATTGTCAAAATTATACTTGAAGAAAAACTTTTACAAGTACTTAGAAAATAATTGTCATCAGCAATGCTTACAAACATTTACATTAATTATGAACCCGGAATTAACACTTCAACATGTGTAAAAAAAACAGATAAAAACGCAAACACTAAAATACAGAAAGACAGACTTGACAGTCCCCCCTCCCAAATTCTACCAATTGTCAATATGCTGGTATAAGGACATGTCAACTTAATTTGAAGATTCTCATCCCATCCTGTTCCCATTTTTAAAGGTTAAGAAATTATTATATTTATTGTAATAATTTTAGTTTTGTCAAGCCCTGAATAACCATATTTATACGATCAATCTTTTGTGTCAATCAAATCTAACTCTTACTCTGGTTCATTACCAACAGAGTCTTGAACTCTAACATATCCATTTTCTTTTCAGGTTGACTTTGCCTAATGGTCCACTTTCTTTGACTCTTTCACATTGAAAGAACGTCTTTCTTTTTTTGTTATCCAAGCTTAAAATGCCTCACTAAAGTCAAACTCTGATATTCGTGGACCCTGTATTGACAAAATTGATAACTCATTTACATGACAAACTTTCAACAAATTTATGTGATTTGTTTTGATCAAATTGTTCTGTGGAAAACCCCTCTCACACTCGACAGACGTACATGAACATATAAGAGCTATCTGGAACAGTTTACCAACATGTAGATAAATATCAAGATTTTGTGTACATTTACCTTATCAATTGATTCATGTTATGCTGTTCAGTCTTCTCTAGTACATCCTCTAGAACAGCTTAATTTACTTGAGTTTCCACTTTGACAACAAGAGGGTCACGGTTTTGACCAAGTTTATCTTTCTTTGGATCACCAAACTGATATAATAATTTGTCTAAATACTCTTGTTTATTACATAATGATATTCCATTAGGATAAAAAAGTAGAAAAATAAAATCATAATCTCTGAATCAGGAAACAAGCTTGTGAGGCTTTGAACTGTATTTTGCACAAAAGCTTTTCTGCGAGTACTAAATTCTGACCTTCGTTTTTCCGAGTCCTTTACATCATTTGGTAGATCAGTAGCTATTTTCTTACAAAATTCAGAGAAAAAAGACCATCCCTTTCTTCTGGCATTATAATTGTACAAATTGAAATCTCAATATTTGATTTTATGTTTGCATATGTACATTAACATCTCCTTCTGCATACATTTGGATAGCACAGCTAAAATACCAACATCTACACAAAAATAAGTGGTAGCTAAAAATTTATATGATGCTACATTTTTTAACCCCGTGTGATGCATCTTTAGCTGTTGCATGCAGACAGGAAATAAGACTTTCCAAGAAACCGACAAGATCTTCTACAGTATCATTGAAAGATATCCATCTAGTGAAAAACACTTCTTTCAATTTCAAAGCATCACCCTGATCATGTTGTTCTTTACTTATTTCTAATAATCTACACACTTTGGAGGCGATTTGGCAAATGTTATCTAATCTGTTGACAATTCCTCGGTATCTTACCATTTAAGGCATAATCTTGCAAGCTTTTTCACTAGCTAGAGCAAGACGATAGGAAAGACAATGTATGCTTAGTGTGAAAGGATTTTTACCATTGATAAGTGTAGATACCCTATTTTTAACATGGGTCATGACAGATGCGCCATCTGAGGCAAAGCCAATTAGTTTTGAAAACTTTTTCCCTCTAACACTGACATAATACAGTTGAACATTTCATTAGAACAACCTTGTAATTCTTTCACACTAAAAAAACTGCTCTTTACATCTCCAGATTCATTAAAGTATCTGATATACACCATAAATGTTGTAAGATTTGAACATTCTGTTCCCTCAACTATTTGAAAGGAAAAGAAAGATGACTGTTTTACAGATGACACAATGTTTGATTGGATACTTTCACCCAATACATTGTACATATCGCCACTTTATTCATGGTGAGTATAAGCCATACTGGTGGGTGCAGAAAGATTATTACTACCGCCGGAACATCTCTCCAGAACTATCAAATCCCCATCACTTCCCTGAAAATAGCAGTTTTAAGGTAAGGTTTAAGAAGGCAAAACATCTACGTTTATCAATTCAATTATCTGGTTTTTTTTTACAAATACTGCATAAAATGTAAAGTAATGATGTCTATATATAATTCTGTTTAATACCATAATTATTTTCTCTATTGACAGGTGCACAGTGCCACTTTAATTAATACAAATGTGGTTAATGATAAAATAAAATTAAAGCATTTAATTTGTTTTTATTGTTCCTGTAAATCTTTAATTTATTTGCAGTGAGCAAAATTCAAATATGGCTAAACATTATGTGATATATCAAATTGCTTGATCGGGGTTAGCAATGACTAGAGCTAAATTCATCTCTTATAAAATGTCATCATCATCAATTCGTCAACCTTTACGCAATTTGTTTGTTTCAATTACTTGCCTACATGTTACCGATGTAACTATTATAATTATTTTGTCCTTCTTTGAACTTTGTGAATGAGAATGTCACGACTGGTGCCATGCATGTAACATAAACATTCACGCTTCCATATATGTAGCATATTTATTGTGGGAGCTGGTGATATCCACACCCAAGTTATATTATTTCTCATTTTAATTTCATTTGCCATTGGTGTTGTTTTAGCTATCCAGATTCTGATATTATGTACAGGTCCTTCCAACTGGTATATTACTTTTTGTATTTGCAAGAAAAGCTTGGAGATACCAAAGTGGTAATGACAAGCCGTAAATCAAAGAAAAACAACGATCTATAAAACATTATGCAAAAAACTAAAAATCGAACCGCACTAAAACCGGGGATGAACCAAGGTGCTCCGGAAGGGTTAGTAGTATCTGCTCCACATGTGACACCCGTCAAGTTATTACTAAACGACACGAAAATCTAGACATATGGAGATAATATTCCAGACAACCACGCCATTTACAAAACAAAAACATGTTTTCGCAGCCGAGTAAGAATTTAATTAGATTTCAAAGGTCTCGTATTGTTCTACATTACATTAGATGTCAGTACGTAGTTATTTATAGATCTCATTAGTCGGATTGGAATACTTTAGTATTCAAATGAACACTGTCATAAACATCCTTTAAAGGACAAAGATGTCTGAAAAAGAGATATGCTATGGATACAATGTATGAATACAAAATCTAGCTTCACTAATGGCACAGACGTCTATCTATAATATTACAGAATTAATAAATAATTACCCTATATATATATATATATACTAGGGTGTGGTACATTTATCACATGGTCTACATAATAGTACAGTGATATATAGTACGAATTTACTTGACGTCATGTCCACATTGTCTGTATGATTTCTTAAATATAAAAGGGCGTTTACATTAAATGCATAACCCAGAAATAGTACAGTGACACATATTAGGAATTTACTTGACGTCATGTCCACATTGTCTGTATGATTCCCTAAATATAAAAGGGCGTTTACATTAAATACATAACCCAGAAATAGTACTGTGACACATATTAGGAATTTATTTGACGTCATGTCCACATTGTCGGTAGGATATATGAAGGTTTTCAACAACTCGCCCTTATGACAGCAAGTACAATAATTGTTCTTAATTGTCAAGAATGAACAATCCAGAGACACTGGCAACATTCGACACAATTATATTATAAAAGTTTACGACCTGCTTAGGAGGTGGACATCCATATTTGACAACTTAAGGGTTGTTTTCCTCGAGGGTTAGTAACCGTTCTCAAGTTGACAGTTATTGATGGCCACCTATTTTGTTTATAATTGAATTCAAGATCTTAATAAACATGGTACAATTAGTTCATGGAAAAGATATTCGTTTTCGTGTTTAAAAAACGGAAGAAAAAACGGCAACAATATAGCGCCGCTACGAGATTCACGATTTTTTTTTTAATCATAGAGTCTGTGGAGGGTAACAATTCTATCAAAAAAGAAAAGGAAAAGTAAAATTGACTGAGAAGGATAACTAATTATCATTCTGTTTTATATACAATTGAGGCGAGCACGCTAACCATTACACCACCGATGCGGTTCTATATATATAGAAACGCAGACAAATATGTCCATACTATTTTCTGATCGTTGAATTACTAATAGAGTTACATTGGCGCAATCAGAGATAACTCTAACTCTCATATATAAAATATAAAACTATTAGTGATTCAACGATCAGAAAATAGTATGGAAATATTTGTCTGCGTTTCTATATCCATAGAACCGTATCGGTGGTGTAATGGTTAGCGTGCTCGCCTCAAGTGAGGTTGATCGTGGGTTCAAGCCCCGATCGGGTCAAACCAAATACTATGAAATTGGTATTTGTTGCTTCTCCGCTAAGCACGCAGCATTAATAAGAAAGAGCAAAGACTGGTTGGTTCGGAATCATGATAATGTGTTCGAGTGAGGCGACATGTTTATCCGCGGACTGTTGTTTCAGTAAGTTAGCATTATAAAGACCCAGCTTAACGTGTTGGTCTAGTACAAAGCTGACCTCATCATCATCATCATCATCAAAATTAACTTGTTTTCGCCATGGTATAGCTGAAACACTGCTGAATTGGCGCTAAACAACAACCACTCACTCTCTATATATAATTTCCAAGAAATATAAATCAAATAAGAAACGAGATGAAATGAGAGAAAAAAGCCAGATACACCACATAATTTCATAGTTTGTGGGACATTTTACAAGACGTATTTGGATTTATTGCATGTTTTCTTGTAGGTAAATATATGATTATGCTTAATTCACTTTCTCAAAAGGTTTGACATTTACAATGGATATGCAGAATATCACTTTACGGGAATAATTCTTCCGTCAACTTCAAGATACTAGATGTCGAAGAGAAAAGACGATGAAAATCCTGGCTTATGACAGGTACAAATATTTATAGCGAACAATGAGATGAAGACACAGTTGTTATAATTACCAAGAAGACCAACATTCAAACTACATGTATTACAAAAATCATACCCCCATACACGCATTTATATTAGCTAATGATTATATACAGCTGATCAGGAATAAAGAATGTAAAAACTGTGGTATGTGTATACCTTTAATCTAATAACTATTAAGTTAGTTAAGTCAATTAGTAAAACTAAAAAGATTTGAGAAGCTAATGATATTCGTGTGAGACCAGATATAAAATAATGTGTTATTAAGGGTGTAGACCTGGGTTACCCTAAAATTTTCCCATCATTAAATTTTTTTTAAATTTGGTTCATGGAATAATTACATGTATGTCTAAATACATTATCTGCCAAAGTTTCAAAAATATTCACCGTGCCGTTTTCTCCATAGCACATCCTAAATATAGCAATTTTGGGGGGTATTCTTGACGCCAGATAGTAATACTAGTTTCGGAAGATTCTAATAGATATGCACATTTATTTTTGATTGAAAGGGAATATTTTGGCTTTAGTACACTTGAGAGTGTTGTTGTTGGATAAATATGAAATATCTAGAATATTTGAATATCCTGTTTGGAGATAATCACGTGCAAAACAGTGGAAACTGCAAAAAAGGGGGAATGCCCTGAGGACCACCTTGGTATTAAAAATCGGATTGAAAAAATTTCTGTCATTTAATTTCCACCAAAAAATGTCACACGGAAGAATAGACATATAGACATCATTGCATCAAATTTTACAAACTTTTACCGTCAGATTTTTTAAATATTTAAATTTATGTTTTTCATGGATGGCACCCAGAAAAAAATGAAATTGTCGAGGAAAGTTATCACACACCCATCCGTTGCTAGTTTCTTTGTTTTTGAGATAAAAAAAATAACTAGTTACCCAATAACAAAAAGCTTTTGACCCAGTGGATGTTCAAATTACCAAATGACTGCATTTGTCTTTTTTATTATCAGGTCGGCTGGGGAGGGGGAGGGGTGGTTTGAGGGTGACTCTACTTGATTAATTCATTACAAAAAAAAAACAAAAACACAGACAGCCACCCAGCTGTATTGTTAAATTCCTTCACAATCTGTGCTCCAGTTGTATTCGTTTGATTCTGATCATTCTTTATGTCTTAGTAGAAGGGGTGCGGCGGTATAAGAGAGGATCAAATATTACAATTTTTTCCCCAAACATAGCTTTCTATTTTTTTACTACCATAACATGAATTTGCTCTATAGTGTCATATCTAAGTTTCTTGTGTATATATTTAACCTCTTTCTTGACAAACCCTTGAAAAAAGGTTGTCACACAATTTGTGTTACATTTCTGGCATTTTTGACAACATATTTTGATGAATATTTTTTCTGGAAAGAGATATTTCAATATTTTGTGGGCACCGGCATATACAATGTAATAATAACACACTGCCTGACACTGGCATAAGCAGCAATAAGATATAAAAAATACAAGAAACACAGCTATGGAAAGTTAAATGGAAAAGGAATCATTTTTTAATTGACCATATCCAATGTAAACAATCTTTGTCACCAAGAAGCTTAGAATTGAGGGGGAATTTTCAAACGCACAGATGATCATATATTTGAGAAGACACTGAAAATATAGTTATCTCCCATACCCAGGCCTACACCCTTAAAATATGGATTCTAAAGATATGCATATAGCAGCAGAATATGACATGTTGTCCCTTAATACTTTATCAGGGCATTCAAAAGTCGTTCCTTTGCCCTGGTTGCCCAACTCCTACTCATATCTGTGCATTTGTTTTAAGCTTGTTCTCGTTCTGAATATACGTAAAACTGGACTTTAGATTTAAGCAACCAACAACCACCCAACATGCTATAATGAAGTCATCGGTTATCTACGTACAAAAGGTATCTTGTAAGAAAAGAAATCCTGTCTCATATACCTTTGTTAATGTTAACATTTTTGACCGTAACGGTTGTGACTTAAATAATATAATGTTAGATGCGTCTGTCATAAACTTAATGCCATGTTGAATACAATCTGGAGCAAGGACGACAATAACATTATTTTATATTGTTTATATTTGAATTCAATACCTTTATAGCAGTAATAAACAGGATATAATTAGTAAATGTTTTCAGTAGTTTATGGAAAAGATATCCTTGATGAAATGGGTTTTATTTGCAGTTAAGAGATTACTTTTGTTTAAAACTAACGTTTTATTACAAATACGGATAAAAACAAAGTAGTTGAGAAATGTCAGTGTTAATTAAGAAATAACAGAGATACTTCATAGTTGAGAAATTGTAAGGATTTAATAACAGAGAAATGTGCTTGGGATGTTTGACACTATTTTGTAAAATGTGTATAGATGTAGGTTATAGTATTCCCACTAAAAATGGTGTCCGCTAGCTGTAGTAATCAAGAACACAATCCGGTCGGATGACTGGGAGTGAATGAGTACCGTTTATTTAAATTATAAGACCCTTTGATATAATACAACATATGAAAAATGGTTTGCTCACACTGATCTTTACATGCCGTCAGTAATACATTTGTTTGTCGTTCATGTGAAATAACGTATAATGTTAGTTTCACAGACAGATATGCATACGTCTTTTCCCAATATAATGAAACTGTATAATTGAGTTTTATATCTTTGTGGGTGTCATTTTTAAAACTTCTGTTTTTAATATTTATAAATGACATTATATTCTCATATAAATCAAGTACAAACGTTTTTTTTTTATTCTATTGGCCATTATTAGATTTTAGACAATATCTAAACTGATACTGACATTTTAAATTAAGATTTAGGACTGGCCCAAGAAAGGACATTTACTTTCAACTATACTAAAAGTTAATAAATTATTATCTTCAATTGGACTTTGCTAGAATAATGCTGTACAATACAAATGTAAGTCTGCATAACTTTGACAAACGATGGAAGGTTTATACTACAGCTAAAACATAGACTCGTTTAAGCATTTTAAGTACATTTATATATCACATCGAATAAACAAAAATATAGAAATGTATGGGGAAATCTTAGAATTATTTACAAGTAATTAGATTGTCGAATTATGAAATTGTGTTAGAAGTGTGCCTTCTGTAAGCAATTTCAATTTTCAATGGTGTCAAATCACTTTATTACCTTCATTATGAATTTTATATGGGAGTAAATATCACCACTTCAAACTGATAATGCCATGTGACATTTTATAATTTGATTCAGAACGACAGAGGTATTTTTCAACTCTGAATTTCTGTGGTTGCCTCAACTAAATTTTTTAACCTATGAATCTGATAAATTACGTTCGAAGCAAATAGTTTTAACAGCTGTTCAAGAAGTCATTTTGAGTAGTAAGAAATTTATTTCGTCAACAATCTAAACCTTTCACAACTACCTGCATCCAACCCTTTTTGTTCTTAATTGGCTTATAAATTATTTGTTACTTAATATGTCATGCATATTTTATAGGACGGGAACAAGGTGCACATTATATAAAAATATATAAACATGAAGGAGAAATGGTACAACCGTGGGAACGACTTTTGAAACCAACTGGAACAGTTTGAGGAGTAGGGTAGAGACGAACAAATTTGTCTTTTGTAACGGGTACAATGTGCCTTATCAAAAACTATAAAAGTTGACAATAACGTTGAAGGAACATAGCACTTTCAATCACGGAATCCGCTTTTGAGTTATGGTAGGGTTTTTCATATTTAATCTGACATTTCCTATCGAATGGGGATACTGTTGTATGCTGTTTATTGTTTTTTTTTTCTGATCCTACATAGACATTTTTTAATACAAGATGTATTCAGATGTTGAAGATGAAGAATTGTCACCTCGATTGTTTATTCATTTGTACAATGTAGGCGTTTTCTCCCACACTGTACATACAAACAGACAATGTAATAACAATAATTCAATTTCCGATTATTTACAAGAATAATGCATGTTATCTGAGTAATGATTAGGAAATTGATCAGATTGTTAAGATGAAAAGTATAATGAAATGACTGGTCATGTTTACATCTGTCTTTTAGATCATTAGCGTCATTACACGACCTTGGGTAAAAATATAAAAGAACTTCCGTCTAATTTCTTAGTCATGGTAAACAAATTGTGAAATGTATCTTTTAATAACGAAGTTTACTTTTCATCACAAATATTTCTTATGTTAAGAAAATTAGTCATGGCTGTGGTTTCGGGCATATGATCAAACGAGTAGACTGTAAATGGTACATTATTGAATAAAACAAGAACAGTATATTTTGTCAGCGTTCTTTGATTACTCATGATATATTGTTTGAACATGCGACAGATTGATTGATTGTTGTTTAACGTTAAGTGAACATTGTCAGCCTTCTTTGAGTTGGGTTACTCATGATATATTGTTTAACGTTAAGTGAACATTGTCAGCCTTCTTTGAATTGGATTACTCAGGATATATTGTTTAACGTTAAGTGAACATTGTCAGCCTTCTTTGAGTTGGATTACTCAGGATATATTGTTAGAGTTTGCGATGGATTGATTATTGTATAACCTCAACTGAGCAGTACTACAATTGTATGCATGACAAGAACAAGTTTTTATTAAATGCATTATTTAGATTATTGATTATTATCAAAACTAAGGTTCTCCTCCCTCTGGCCTATGTCAACTTAGCCGATTTTAGCTATCCCGTTTAGGCCCTTTGAAGTTGTTGCTTCCAAACACTTTATTATTGGTTTTCCATTCTTTCAATTTAGCGCGCTCCTGATGAAGGTTATTCTAGAAACGCATCATGCGCAATAAATTTGATATCTACGTTTTATGAGATAAAAGGTTGGGCTATGATTGCTCTATGGTCAGACATTTTTGTTAGAAGAAAAGTGGAAATAATTGATAGGGTAATAAAATAAGACTCTACGACAGACAACCAGCGAGTACCCCAAATAGACTGTTGATCATTGTGAGTTGTTGCAAGTTGGTCAAGCCAGTTTTCTGTCAGAGATACATCTTGTTTAGCAAGATATGTCAATGAAACGTTTATGTGTTTGCTTCTGTTTTAATCTTAAGCTCCAACTGAATTGTGGTGTTATTTGAATGATATTATGAAGTTCTAATTAGCTATCGACTAGTAAAACCGTATACCTGATCGTTAGATTTTGCAATAAAAAGGCATCTATTTAAGGATTAGTGTACTCTCTTGATTTTTTGTCTAATCTAAAACTTGCTTGATTGTTTTGTCCCTATATTACGTTTCCAGAAAAGCCTATTTTTAGAACTGAATTCAATACCATGTTCATTGCAGAGGTGACGTTAACAAGTGTTAATATGTTTATACAATGTGGGTGTCTAGATGAAATAATAGTTGAAGTTCCGATAATTAACAAGGAAACACCCGTAAGCAAAGATACACGATCTCATCAATGGAATTAGTTTTGTTTCCATCATTACAAAAATATATATTATTATAGCATTTATGCAGAGTATGTTATAAGTTCTAAGCTCCCTACTGACTGACTATGATTATTTCAACGGTCAGTAAATTGTTGAAACTATTTACTTACCGTCTAAATAATCATAGTAGGTCACGGGAGCTTAGAACATTTTTGTACGATGTTGCTGATCTATAACTTGAAACAGTAACTAAGTTTTTTTCTACGAACTATGTTTGACGGACTTTCTTGGAAGTTCTAAGGCTAAAGACGTAATGGTCACTAGACAAAATTAAGCACCGCCCACTGACCTTCTGTACTTTTCCGTCTGCATCGCTTCGTAACTGCACGTTTATCTATCGTCTGCATCGGTGTGTAACGGACTAACGTAACACAATGGAGAAAAAGAGATGTGTTTCAACTGCCGATGAGGAAATCGAACAAAAGAGATTCTTTTAAGTAGTTTGTTAGAAACGTTAATTCCTTTCTTTATTATTGTGTAAATGATAAATGAACCTTTCGGAAAGCGTTGTAAACATCAGATCATATTTACATACTAACTTGAGTGCCACATTAATTTTATACCTATACAGCTTTGAACTTACTTGCAAATATCTAATCGAAAGAGTTATATATCATTCGATGGAGATTTATTGTTGCATCTTTGGACAATCTTATTGCAGAAGTTATTATATGGCGACAGTAGCTTTAAATCATGTTATAGCTATAACAAATATGCTTAATGAACAAGTGAGTCTGATTTCTAAATAAAACATTCGACAGTTATTAACATCTTGTATTTCAAGAAGATCATTGATAGCATTATTCATATTTGATTCCACCAGAAGCACCAGTTGTATTTTATCCGTATGTGTTTAGTCACTGAAGATGTACAAATGAAGGTGGATATTAAGAGGGAACTGTTCACATTTGTAGATCCCATTAACTTATCTTCCCCAACCGTGTATCCCTGTCCCAGTGAGGGAAGTGTTCACATTTGTAGATCCCATTAACTTATCTTACCCAACCGTGTATCCCTGTCCCAGTGAGGGAAGTGTTCACATTTGTAGATCCCATTAACTTATCTTCCCCAACCGTGTATCCCTGTCCCAGTGAGGGAAGTGTTCACATTTGTAGATCCCATTAACTTATCTTCCCCAACCGTGTATCCCTGTCCCAGTGAAGGAAGTGTTCACATTTGTAGATCCCATTAACTTATCTTCCCCAATCGTGTATCCCTGTCCCAGTGAGGGAAGTGTTCACATTTGTAGATCCCATTAACTTATCTTCCCCAACCGTGTATCCCTGTCCCAGTGAGGGAAGTGTTCACATTTGTAGATCCCATTAACTTATCTTCCCCAACCGTGTATCCCTGTCCCAGTGAAGGAAGTGTTCACATTTGTAGATCCCATTAACTTATCTTCCCCAACCGTGTATCCCTGTCCCAGTGAGGGAAGTGTTCACAGTTATAGATCCCATTAACTTATCTTCCCCAACCGTGTATCCCTGTCCCAGTGAGGGAAGTGTTCACATTTGTAGATCCCATTAACTTATTTTCCCCAAACGTGTATCCCTGTCCCAGTGAGGGAAGTGTTCACATTTGTAGATCCCATTAACTTATCTTCCCCAACCATGCATCCCTGTCCCAGTGAGGGAAGTGTTCACATTTGTAGATCCCATTAGCTTATCTTTCCCAACCGTGTATCCCTGTCCCAGTGACCTGTATTTTCATTGTAGATAATTGTAGTTAAGAATGGCTTAAAACACGGACAACGGAGCCACACGAAACAATAAACAGATCCAAATGTTTAAAAAAAAAAGAAAGGCAAATCATTACTTTTTCATAGTCAATTAAACGGATTTTATCACCGCGGTGATAATATGATAGAGGATCCAATAACTTATATCTCAAACCAATTGAACTTCTTACAATGTCGATATCCTTCGTTTTAGATAATAAAAGTGGTCACTAGCACTACATGTATGTCATATTACATACAATTTGACAAAAAACATTGCTTTGATTTTTTTTTATCAATTTCCCGTCTGTTCCAAATGAGAGTGGGTAGGTTATTCCAATTTCAAAATCCATTTGTTATTCCTTGGTATTTCCTCTCCACTCGTTTATTCTTTTTCTCAAATGACATGTTTTCCATAATACACCTACGAAAGCACTGCGAAATAATTTGAAATTCAAATTTCCATTAGATATCATGCATTGAAATATCGGTATATAGATAGTGTGGGGTTTTTTCATTACGTACTAATATGGTTTCACAGTTTCATCTACAGCACTTTGACAGAATGCACAGTGGTATAATTTATTCCTTGAGTTGTTACCAGTGCCCACGTTTAACGTATGTGTGTGTGTTATCAGTGCAAAAACGCAGAATGTAACTGACATTTATCACATATTTGTATGTTATCCGTACCGTTTTGCACGTGTGATAAACGAAGACGTTCCCGATCCATATCAGTGCCCGGGGCAAATAACCGGTTATTGTGCCCAGCGTCGATGACGTCATTGTGACACGTAAGCAAACATCATACAAAAAACCGATAAAACGGAGATGAAAAAATAGCAATACAAAACGTAAAACTGAGAGTAAAATAAGGATATTCAAGGATTGGTTATCAACAGTGGGAGAACACCGTAATCCTGAATATATTGGAGTCGAGATGTACATGAACCTGCCAATATTTTTTTTCAGCGCGCACGAAATTCAAACAGGTTTATGAACCCGATTCATTGAAATGTATCAAAGCTTCCATCAGTAGATATCTTAGTGATGGCGAATGTTGATATTTACGCCATCATATCGACTATTGAGAACTATGAAAATAAAACTGTTACTCTAATTTTCATCAGTAATAACTCTGTCCAGTGAACGGTTACTAATAATAACTCTAATAAGCAAACAGTTATCGTTTTGACTCCCATTTTGCCCAACTCCAAAATAACACAATTCCCATACTCAAATATCCAGGGAAATGCGACAATAATTTTTTATGACGCAAATGATAATAAGAATTGGAAGTCTGATTTATAATTATTGAAAAGTTATGTTCAATACCTGTGATAAATACGGTGAATTATTTTGTTGATTTGTACATGTCATTTATTTTGTTGTTATGTTGATGAATAAACATAAATTCATTTACAATTTATTTATTTCAGTCATGGTTAAATATGTGATGAACAGATTA
Source organism: Gigantidas platifrons (assembly GCA_002080005.1). NCBI lineage: Eukaryota > Metazoa > Mollusca > Bivalvia > Mytilida > Modiolidae > Gigantidas > Gigantidas platifrons. The sequence goes on from MJUT01002884.1 coordinate 239,194, forward strand.
TAACATAGTCTTTTCCATATAGGTCCTGGTATCATCCCTCGACCCATATCAACCCGCGGCTTTCGCATTGGGCTGATATGGAAGTCTCGGGATGATACCGGGACCGATATGGAAATAGCCATGTTATAATCTATATTTATTATATTTAGTTTTGATTTCAGATAGCTATCAACATTGACCGCTAAATATAGACTACAACATGGACATTTCCATATCGGTTCTGGTATCATTCCGAGACTGCCATATCAGCACAAGGCTTGTGGTTTCAGTAATATCTGAGAGGGCCAGGCGAATTTTTATTTTAATTCTACATGGTTAAATACTGCAATAAAGCAAATATTATTTAACCAGTTTCAACAAGAATGGCGATCAAATATGGAAAACTCTTCAAAAGGGTTATGTTATAAAACATTCAAATTAAATTTTGAATTTGAACCATATTTAGATATTTTAACATATAAAAACAGAATTGCATTTTGTAAATTTAGAACTGGTAAACATCGATTACCTATCGAAACAGGAAGATGGAATGGTATTGATCATGGGAATAGAATGTGTAATATATGCACGAATGCAGAGATAGGTGATGAATTCCACTACATTCTTCAATGTAAATCTTTGGCAAATGAAAGACAATTATACCTGAGTCAATATTTTTCACACAAAATCAATACTTTGAAATTTGGTCAATTATTCCAAATTAAAAATAAACCAAAACTAACGAAATTTTGCAAATTCATTCGTGTCCTACAATATCATGTTTGTCCTCCTGGTTAACCACATATATCTGTCATCCAAATATAATGATGCTATTTCATTTCTATTATTAATATTGACTTTTGTAGACCAACTTGTCTTGCCATGTGTATGTAATATCTATAATATTGACAAATTATCTGTACCACTGTTTAAACTATGGTTTTATGAGAAATAAAGAATGTTGAAATCTTGAAGGATTTGTATTTACGTTAGAGATCCAATAATGAAGAGGACATGAATTCAAACGTCATTCTTTTGTACACTTAGACAATATAGGTATGGTGTCTTTTTATATGAGATTTATTTGGATGAGGCTAAGAAACAGTGTTACTAAGAGGCTCTGCCGAGCAGTCCCCCTGTTTCGTGCCGAATTAAAAAAAAATACTTTATACAGGACATTGTCTAGTATAAAGCAAAAGTTCCAAAAAGGGGCGTGGCCTAAATGTTTTATACAGGACATTGTCCAGTCAAAAACAAAACTTTATACGACCCCCTTTANATGGTTAAATATGTGATAAACAGATTATAACATAGCCTTTTCCATATAGGTCCTGGTATCATCCCTCGACCCATATCAGCCCGCGGCTTTCGCATTGGGCTGATATGGAAGTCTCGGGATGATACCGGGACCGATATGGAAATGGCCATGTTATAATCTATATTTATTATATTTAGTTTTGATTTCAGATAGCTATCAACATTGACCGCTAAATATAGACTACAACATGGCCATTTCCATATCGGTTCTGGTATCATTCCGAGATTCCCATATCAGCCCAAGGCGAAAGCCGAGGGCTGATATGGGTCGAGGGATGATACCAGGACCTATATGGAAAAGGCTATGTTATAATCTGTTTATCACACATTTAACCACGACTGAAATAAATAAATTGTAAATGAATAAATGAATTTATGCTTATTCATCAAAATAACAACAAAATAAATAACGTGGAAAAATCAACAAAATAATTCACCGTATTTATCACAGGTATTCAATAAATCAGAGTCCCAATTCTTATCAGTTGTGCCATACAAATTATTGTCACATTTCCCTGGATATTTGAGTATGGGAATAGTGTCATTCTGTAGTTGGGTAAAATGGGTAAAATGGGTGCCAAATCGATAACGGTTTCCTTAATAGAGTTATTATTAGTACCCGTTGACTGGACAGAGTTATTACTGACGAAAATTGGAATAATTTTTCTATTTTCATAATTCTCAATAGTCGATACGATGGCGTAAATATCAACATTCTCCATCACTAAGATATCTACAGGACATTGTCCAGTAAAAAACAAAACTTTATACGACCCCCTTTATCAATGCTGTAAAGTTACCAATTGCAGTATAAAAAACCTTATCGAGGAAAACATAAACAAGTACAACAGAGAGAATAACACGACAAACGCATAAGATTATGACTCGCCCTCCTTTACAACAACACCGTTTACTAAGTTATATGTGTTGGTTGACATGCCCAGAACAATATTGGTGGTCTGGTCATTTCACTAAGAAGGACGTTTGAAACATTAAAACTAGTGTAACCCATGTCAATTTTTATCAAAATTCCTATGCCAAGCAAAGAACGTGTGCGACCATGTATATCTGTCCTATACCAATCAAAGAACGTGTGCGACCATGTATATGTGTCCTATGCCAAGAAAAGAACGTGTGCGACCATGTATATGTGTCCTATACCAAGCAAAGAACGTGTGCGACCATGTATATGTGTCCTAT
>MJUT01002884.1:245957-260381 GCA_002080005.1 Gigantidas platifrons
CCTACATGTACCTCGAGACCAACACCTGCTATACCTGGGTCAAACCCTGAATCGTCAGCACCTGTAATTGCTACATGTACTACAACAGGACGTGGTTCCCCTGGAGTACCACCAACTGCCATTGCAACAGACAATTGCCAGTTAGGTATAAACACTATATGTAATGCATCATCTACAACAGTTACACAAACCATTGCCAACACACCAAACATACATGTAACTCAGTTAGCTAGCCAAACGTTTCCTGAATTGTCCACAATAAACTCGGGCACACCAACACAAATGTATTCTATATGTCCATCAGATGACATTTCAAGGCATGTTGGGCAAAATGTAAGGCAAAAAATATTAACTGGTGAATACCTTGATCTAGCAATTTTGTTGGACAACACATCAAATCTGCAGCCGCAACAACAAAAACTTATTATGATCGAAGGCGAACTTGTTATCCAACCTAAACGCGACAACAACAAAATTTCAAATATCGAATCCTGGACCGATGCATTTCTTGTATTTATGAGTATCTATTGCTCATTTCACACAAATCTATATCCTAATTTACTCAAATACATGAATATGATTCGGCTAGCTGCTAAACGTTGTCCTGGTTTGGGCTGGAAAACATACGACGAGCAATTTCGCCTTCGGAAATCCCAAGACCCTACAAGTCGCTGGGATATAATTGATTCTGAACTGTGGCTTATGTATATGGCTTAAGCAGTCAGATCACACCTGGTCAATTTTTGCCTAAAAATTTATCACAAAATGCAATTTTAAAATGTTATGCATTTAATTACAATGGGAGATGCACTAAATCGCCTTGCCTTTATATACACAACTGTTTAAAGTGTAATGGGCAACACCCAAGCATATATTGCCCCTCTGTACGCCAAATTAGTTCAAATACATTTAGACCTAGAAACTTCTCCTGAAATGTAAGAAATTTTGGTAAGATCCCTTCAGGCTATCAATCTGATTTCAGGCAACAAAGACCAAGATCTTCTTCCTCATTTATGGGACCTAGGCAAAACACCTATTAATTTGCAATTTTTGGAACAAATGCTGAAAGACTATGAAAACCTTGAGGATGCCATTTTAATTCTTAATGGTTTTAAAGATGGATTTAGAATTCAATACACTGGTCCTCGGATTGTAAGAACTTCAAAAAATTTGCTTTCAGCACATACATTAAAATTAGAAACTAAAGAAAAATTATTAAAAGAGGTCAATTTAGGTAGAATGTTGGGACCATTTTCCAAACGACCCATTTCAAATTTACAAACATCACCGATTGGCTTGGTACCAAAAAGCAGTTCAGGTTGGCGTTTAATAACCCACTTGTCATACCCAGAGGGTTCAAGCATAAATGATTTTATTGATCCTGAAATTTGTCAAGTCAAATACACCTCAATCAATAAGGTTTTAGAAGTAGTTGCTACTTGTGGTAAATCCGCAAAAATTGGGAAAATGTAAATCAAGCTTTTCGTCTACTTAAGATTAATCCAGCAGATTTTGACCTACTAAGCATTGAATTTGAGGGTCAATTTTATATTGACAAGTGTTTACCTTTCGGTTTATCCTTATCTTGTAGTTTATTTGAAAAATTCGCTACAATGTTACACTGGGTAGTTGCTAAAGAATCAGGCATTGATACCTTAGATCATTACTTTGATGATTTTATTTTTATTAGCACATCAGATTCAGAGAATTGCAACAATTTAATGTAAACTTTTGATCAGATTTGCCACAAATTGGGGGTCCCCATTAATGACAATAAGACGGTGTGGCCAACAACATTACTGACTTTTCTTGGCTTAGATATTGACACCATAGCTATGACTTTAAGGATTCCAAACGACAAACTTAAAAAATTAAAAACAATGCTGACCCCACTGCTTTCTGCCAAAAAAGTTATTTTAAAAAACCTCGAATCGGTAGTAGGGCTAATGGCTTTTTGTGCAAGGGCAATATCATCATCAAGGGCTTTTCTTAGACGTTTCTATGACTTGCAAGTGTTAATAACCAAAAACCGTTTCATTTCGTTAGAGTAACCAGTAAAATTAAAGAGGATGTAAAAATCTGGTTAAGTTTTCTAGACAATTTCAATAGGACAGTAATAATACCTGAATAATTTTGGATTTCCAATGAAGCAATAGAATTACTGACAGATAGTTCGGGAAACCCTCTTCTAGGATGCGGAGCTTATTATTCTGGCCAATGGGTACAGTATAAATGGCCTGATAAATGGCTTAACTCTCCTATTTTTAGCGACATGACATTCTTAGAATTTGTACCGGTCCTTTTGGCCATGTACATTTGGGGGGAATCGTTCGAAAACAAAAAACTTAAATTCAGAATCGACAATAATGCTCTGGTAGTTATTGTCAACAAAAGAACTTCAAAATCCAAAAAAGTAATGAAGCTTACGAGACCCTTTGTCTTTATTACAATGAAACATAATATTCAGTTTAGAGCAGTGTATATTGAAAGTACTCGAAACAGCATTGCTGACTCCCTCTCTCGGTTTCAGATGGCCAGATTCAGGACCCTCGCTCCATCAGCAGACAGGGAACCAGTCAATATTCCTCAGAGTTTTTTGAATGTCATTTCAGAACTGGATTTGAAGAACTTTTAAATAATTATGTATCCAATAATACCAGACTTGTGTACAATCAGGCTATCCAGTCATTTGATAAATTTAGGAGCAACTTCTCCATGCCAAATACTTGGCCAATCCCATTGTATGACCTTATCTCTTATATCGTTTTCTTGTTCAACTCAAGATTTTCTTATTCTACCATAAGATGTTACATTTCTGGCATAAGCTTTGTTCTAATAATTAATGATTTCGAAGATGTTACCCAAAGATTTGTAATAAGTAAGTTGCTAGATGGGGCAAAACGACTTCACGGAAAAAAATTAGACACTCGACTGCCAATTACTAGACCCCCTCTTAATTGACATAGTCAGGGTATTGCCACAAGCCTGTAATTCAACATTTGAAGTAAAGTTATTTACAGCTGCCTTTTCAATCGCGTTCTTTGGTTTTATGCGAATAGGTGAAATTGCCGTAAAAAACGGCAACTCGAATCACACAATATTATTTGAAAACATAAAATTGATGGAAAAAACCGTTGAAATTTACTTGGCATCCTCAAAAAATGACCAGTTTGGAAAGGGTATCACAATATCTATTACAAGACAATCTGGAGTAATATGTCCAGTTCAATCTATGAATGCCTAATTTGATGCTAGACCTTCGGTTAAAGGGGTATGCTTCTGTCACTTTGATACCAGCCCTTTGACATGTTATCAGTTTTCCAGTATTTTAAAGAAAACACTAAAATTGTTAAAGGTCGATCACGAGAGAATACTATCGCATTCCTTTCGTATTGGTAGAGCTACAAATTGTGCAATGGAAGGAATGTCCGACGAAGATATAAAAACCCTAGGCAGGTGGAAATCTAATGTTTTCAAAAATTACATACGCATACCAGAATGTTTATAAAAATTTCAAAATTTGTCCAATTTAAAAAAAACAAAAAAACAATGCTGCAATCCATTAGCATATACTGAATGCTATATAAGAATTGCAGGTAATTCACTACAATTTTGGATTGTTGGATCCTCCATCATTAAGCATGCATTCCTTGAAGCAAGAAAGAACCCATCAGGTGTGAATCTAGGACTGGAGAGACATGGTATAAGGTTGTGGTGGCAGGGGAGAAGCGGCCTAGTACTGATGAAACTTAAAGGTCAAATAAGGTTAATGATGAAGTTTGAAGACCCCCCAAATTTTATCTTGATACATATTGGGGGAAATGATTGAGGCAACATTAAACTGGGAGTTTTACGCAACAGGCTAAAAAAACTTCATGGGATGGTTAAAAGACATGATGCCTGAAGTAACAATTATATGGTCCCAGATCTTGCCTAGGACAAATTGGTGTTACTCCAAAAATGTTGAGGCAATGGATAAGGCTAGAGCGAGATTGAATAGTTCAATTGCCAGTTTTGTCCTACGAATGGGGAGAGGTTATTTGAGGTATCCAGACATTAAGGGTAATCCCACTTTCCTAAAAGATGATGGTGTACACCTTACAGACCTTGGCAACAACATTGTTAATAACACGATTCAAGGTGGCTTTGAAGAATTTGTCCTACATGGAGTAGGAACTTATCCAAACCAATGCATCATATAACCTTTCACATAAACGTCCAATTTCCAAACATTTTTAATATTCAGATACCAAATGCAACATGGTAGTTGCCAGTAATTTTGGCCAATATATATTTTCCAAATGCCATGTATATATACATTTTCACTTGCATATAATTTTAACCAAGATATATTTCTCAAACATCGTACATATACATATATATTCACTTGCATATAGGCATAGAAACCTAGCAGTCAAAATATAATAAAAATACAAAATTAGTTGTATTTGGCACAGCTTGGTGCAGCTCAAACCCCCCCCCCCCCTTTCTGTGGCGGTTGACTGAACAGACACATGTAGTATGATGTACATCTGTCTTTTCAGTCAATATGGCAGATTTTTCACTGCACCTGAGTCTCTTCATGAACTGTAAATCATACAAATATTCTCATTATTCTGCAGTAACCTCTGTTTCCCAGGGTTGCGCATTTTCCAATTATATCTCAGTTTACAATTTCATATTATGGTCTGCCATAAGTTGCGGCAACCAACATATAGACTGTTAAATTCATATATATAAATATTACATATATTGAAATGTACTATTAATAATAATAAAGCTGTGGCCAAATATTGCCAACCATGATATTCTGTTTTTTGTCCAGGATTCTCTAAGATAATAGAATATTTAAAGGATGTTAAAGTGGACGATGAAAGATAAGCACACAATAATACAAATACTACAAATGTATCATATCATTGTATATTTCCAGTTACCCTATATAATTCTCTTGGTACTCCGGTTTCCTCCACCAATAAAACTGACAGCCACGATATAACTGAAATATTGTTGAAAGTGACGTAAAGCATCATAACCCCAACCTCCTATATGAATTTATTTATTATTTATATCTTGAATTGGATCTATCAAATATCTTTTTTTTTTAAATTTGTATCATTACATTGAAGGTTGTAGTTAAAAATGTCAGTGATGATGTTCCAGCCTTAAATGACAGTACTGATGATCAGCCTACTCAAACTGTTAAACATGAATCAACTAAATTATTTATGTATAAAGTTCAAGATTCGAACGTTCTTTATCGCATCCAGTTGTGTAGTTGGCATTATACTCACATGTGGGAAACGCTTACATGACTGCATCACTTCACTGAGAGGGGAGGCTTGAGCCAATTGAACTAGTTTAACCCCGCTACTTTTTATTGAAGTGCCTGTACCATTCCAGGAAAGTTAGCGGTCATGATAAATTAATGTGTTAGAGGTAACATTATTGTCTGTTCGATTGGATTTTCGCATTGTTACAACAGTGTGGGATTTTTTTTCGTTTTATTTACGGGAATTATTTATGGAGTATGCATATCGTGATACAATAGCTGTTAAGACTAGCACAGAAAACGCCATTGATACGTAGTCTTGTTCAGATCAGACACCTCGCAAACATATTTCTAATTGAAAGGACATCATCTATACAGCGTAACGTGAAAGTAAAGGATCTAGCTAGCTTCTTTTCGTTTTTCCTGATCGTGCTACATTCCTTATAACATTATTTCAAATATCGAGTTGATCTTCAACAAATCTAACAGGAACCAATGTACACATATAACACGGGTCGTTGAGGGACGATACAACGGAAGCATATACGATCATGTCCAGAATCTCCATTTTGTCTAGTGGCAATCAATAGTATTGGTGAATTTGTTGTTGACATGGAATACTGCTTGATTTACAGTTAGCAATCATTAATAATCAATCAATCAACGAGTGACAGAGAACATCAATACAATTACCGCTGATATTAATTACCGACGTATACAAATGTAGCAGGTTTACCTCTTATGTCAAGGACAAAATGTCAATAATTAAATCCACATCTGTTTATGTTCAGATAGAAGATAAATAGCTCAATAATAATTTAACATCTATCATCTTCTGACGTATTGTTATTATATTACATGACAAATTACTACTCAGTTTACAATAAGTACTCACTAAATTAGATCTATGCAAATTATTTCTAAATGTGTGGGGGTTTTTTACGACGGCAGAATTCACGTATAGATTGGCCTTCAACATAACTTATTTTTTCCAATTTTATCAGATCATAACCGTAGCACATTTGTAGTATAGATGTTCCTGATATCCGACAAGCTTTCTATACGATCAGCTATTTAACTGATTTATAAACATTTGTGCTATGTTATAATTTTTATTTATCGCTTTAAAGTATTATTTGAATCTGCATGTTAGTAAGTAGTTTCATCTTATTATTATTTAACTTCCAGTTTCGAGGGCAGTCGTGGTCGTGATCGTATGGTAGTTGGATCTATAACTACCCATGCAATCAGTGCCTATCACTACTACCATTGTCACGATATAACAGAAATATTGTTGAAAGTGGCGTTAAACACCATAAACCAATCATCCAGTTTCTGAATTAAATTTATAAATGTGCTTAATTCGCGCTGGAATCAATCGATAAATCGAGTGCTGTTGCATGTTATGCAAATGAAGATGTATTAGCAAGGTATTGTGCATGAATGATCCCTACAGACTTACATGTTTCGGTGCATTTGAATTGTATTATTCTTTAACAATTATACTCTTCTGTTGCGGTTTTCAGCGAATGGTTCGATTTATTTTGCGTCATGTTATTTACTGATGTTTCAATATCAAGGTCATGTCGATGTTTTATAACACACAACTAAAATATTGATTCAATATGGATCTTATATAATGAATTAATTCAATCTTACAAACATTAAAAACAAAATCCACAGAATATGAACATTTACTGTATACAATTTTCATCTGTCAAGTTAAATGTAAATAGAGAACAACCATTCAAATTTAAGAGGGGAAATGGTTTTATTTTAATTTGATTTGAACAAAACGTCGTTTTTTGCACATACCGATTTTATTCCCCCCCCCCCCATACTTTGAGGTGAAAACATGCCAATCTTTATGTTTGGGTTATAAAAAGATAAAATGCTGAATCTATATCATCATTTGATACAGCAGGACGTCTTTTAACATACTCCATGTATGTTCGTAAAGGACACTTGCTTTCTCCTAAAATGCTATTAAATGTTTATTATTACAATGTAGTGATTTTTTTTTCCAGATATAATAATTTTTAATAATTCAAAAGGATAAACCTAATTTCCACATAATCTCTACTGTATTATATTGGTATCAGCTCAATCGTGATTGATTGTATATTGATCTTTCGATGTGTATATAGATTGACCAGTATTTTTACCCCAAGTGATCTCAGTACCTATGTACATTTTCTCCACCGTTTTTATTGTCTTCTTGCCGAAAACGGATTGATAATTAATATCTGCTGTATTTGTATACTTCTTTTGATTTAAGAAATAACAGTACTATATTTGAAGAGTTGGAGGTGTCAATTGTGGAATTGACGGTCGCAAATGCCGTTTTACTTGCAACGCGAAGCGGAGCCAGTAAAACATATATTTGTGACCGTCAAATCCACAATTGACACCGACAACTCTTCAAATACAGTACTGTTATTCCTATTCTTATGAAATTCTCCCAACGTGTACACACTAGTTTGAAAATATACATATAAATGACGAAATATATGCACTTTTCAAATTCCTTCCGCTAAAAAAATAGTAATGTAGTTGTTTAAGGATCCGCCATCTTGAAAACGTGAAATCCTACATGTCACATGTACAACAATACACAAACATAATTAAAATGCCTACCTTGAAAACTTATTTTAGTTAAATTCTATCTAAATTGAAGCGTACACGAAGCCAAATAACGTCTGATCTTTACATTTTAAGCTGGAAGTCTTCATATGACGTCACGTAAAAATGACGTTGTTTATGTGCCAAAGTCGTTCAACAATATTTCCCGGAATTTTAATTATTGTGATTTTTAGACCCAGGGATATCCAAGAATACATTTTTTATGTTCAGTATTGCATTTGAACGGATAGTAAACACAATTTGCGACCATCAAATCTCCAATTGATGCCGTGAAATTTTCAAATACAATACAGTTATCTCCTAAGTAGGCCGTCAGCGTCAAATTCATAGTCGGAAATATCTGGGTCAGCCATATTGATTACAAACAAGTGCATTCGGCGTAGGAATATAGTATTCCTTTAGGCCTGTCAACTGCAGATTTGACGGCTCTCGACAGCCAATGAAAATACGCGTTACATTATAATTGCATTAGAATATTCATTCTTGTATGTGTTTGTATATGCATAGGAATAAGTCAGAAAAACTACAGTATAATAATGTTAGAAGGAATATATAGTGAAAACATGTACATTTGAATTTTACTTTTAATTTCGAATATCTTTGGTGGAAAAGGCCTCACGTCTCCACTAACACCAGTTCTAGTTTTTGTAGACCTCTCTCGGTATTGCAGGTATTCTTCACCAGTTGTAGTACCACCAACTATTGTACATCGCCCAAGCGCATATCGATGTGCTCCTGTCGACTTCCGATATCAAAATGGGTAGTGTTGTTCCACTAAATATACTCTCCAAAAAAAGAAACGCAACATGTGAAAAAATATAGTTATAATATAATTTACTTCAAATTTTCAACATCATTTTAAATATAGAAATAAGCATTACATTACTCTGACATTTGGCACACTGATTATTCACACTTTACAGTTAATTAAAATGTCAAAATTTCTCACAATAAAAGGCCATAGCGTTCAGATGACATCACTTCAAAGTCAATATTTGTTGTGCCCACCATTAGCCTGTAACACAGCACGGACCCGTCTCGGTATAGACTCAATCAATCGACGAATAGTCTTGCGGAAATCTCCCATATTCTTGCCCAAGGACCTGCTGCAGTTCTTGCAGAGTTTGCGGCGCTGGTTGACGACTGCGCATGCGTCGGTCCAATTCATCCACAAATGTTCTATTGGGCTCAAATCTAGTGATTTAAACGGCCAGGAGAGCATTTTTACGTTCTTGTTTGCTAGAAAGTCAACAATAGCACGAGCTGTGTGCGCCCGAGCGTTGTCGTGCTGAAAAACGTCCATACGGAGGTTCATTGTAGCCAACATGTGTGGTGTCAAAACCTCATCTCTATATCGAGCGGCGTTAAGGTTGCCGTGTATGTGCACCAGGTGAGTTTTTCGGCGTATGATATGGCACCCCACATCATCACACGTCCTCCGCCGAAATTGTCGACCCCAAGGAGGCAGTTCCTTGTGAACCTCTCATCCCGGCGTCTGTACACGTTACTGCCATCTATTTTCTACAGCATGAATCTTGATTCATCGCTGAACCAGACTCGCCTCCAGATTTGCAGTAACCAGCTCCTTACTCTGTTACACCATCGGACCCTTGCAAGTCGATTCCGACGTCTCAGTACTGCGCCAAATTAAGGATGTCTGGCGCGTAAGCCGTTTTCACGGAGATGGTTTCTTCGTCGGAGACCTGGGACATTTGATGCGGTTTCTCTTGTTGTCACGGTCCGGTTTCTCATGTGAAGTACCGAGATGTAGCTATCTTTGGCTGGTGTTGTGGCCGTGCCGTGTTACAGGCTAATGGTGGGCACAACAGATATTGATTTTGAAGTGACGTCATCTGACCGCTATTGACTTTAATTGATAAATTTTGACATTTTAATAAACGTTAATGTCTGAACAACCAGTGTGCCAAATTTCAATGTAATGTAATGCTTATTTCTGTATTTAAAATGATGTTGAAAATTTGAAGTAAATCCTATTTTTTCTCATGTTGCGTTTTTTTTTGGAGAGTATATTATTTATCAAAGCTGTTGGAGATCCTAAAAGATTACATACGTTCAAATTACAGTTAATTGAGTTTGTAATAACCATTATCCTGCACTTCTATTTGAGCATTCACACAGCATTGACTGAATATATATATATATATATATATACGGTCACTGAACAAAACAATTAGAACGACAAATCAGATTCTTTAAGTAAGGTTGTGTTGGGTTATATTTCTCGTTTTTATATTCTATTACTCTTTTTATATATTTAGATGAAAAAAATCAGTTGTTCATATAAATCATATGATGGAGTGTGTGTAAAGGGGTATTACAAAACATTAATTACTTACTAGTGCCAAACTGACCTTTGCTGTACAGAAAATACACTTATTCTGCAGTAAATCCTTCGGCCTTGTTTGGCTTGTTGTCTTTTCCCTTTGATTTCAACTCTTTTTGTTTCGCATCTAGAACATCTCGCGAGTGTTTCAATTGGATATCTATTAAAATGTTCTCTTCATATTTATTCTGCATTAGAAATCTACTAAAACTAGACTGCAATTATTTTCAATGTATCTGGCTCATATTCTGCGCCATCAGTGTTTGTAACATTAAGGAAGAAACAAGTTAAGCACAAAACTAGTTCAACTGGTGGAATTTCTTACACTTTCATGATTTCTTGAATTGTCATGAAATACGCATGGAATAATTTCAAATCCGATTCCATCTTGCGACTCGTATTCTTGTTTTCCATTTTGTTAAATGAATGAATGCATTTGTATCAATTTCGGAAATCGAGTTGTTTCTTCACGATGAACAAATTGGTACAAATTCTGTTCCATTGTTTGTTTGCAGACGACAGATGTTTATGGTATATAATTAATAACAGAATCGGATGGAACCGCATATTCAAAATTCAAGAGTATCATATTTTACTTTAAATTGCTTATTATTAGAATATTGAAAGTGTTTTTAAAATGAAGCGATGGCATACAATAATTAAGATACCATTTTGTTTTAGCCATATCCCATATCTAAGCCCATGTAATAATAGTGCAGTATTACACCATCGGGTGATACGGATGCCGTATTGCACCTCATCGTGATATGGACTTACTTTAACCATCTGCATTGCATATACAAAATCATACATATCTAAAGTAATTATATGATAATAATAAAAAAAAATCAACAAGTAGGTCCGATATTCACATGTACTGAAATGACCTAAAATAAAATTGTAAAATGGTAAATATGTGGTTGTATTGTTGTCCTATTAGTATCCGGATATTGCCTTTTCCATAGAAGGTCTCTTCAGACGTGCCCTCTCAGAGTTCGTCTGGTATGATACTGTATTGTATGCTTAATTTCCTGTCACGATTTATACAGAAAATAACAAAGTCAATCAAGGACGTATTTCTAATTCACATTCTGGACACATATGTTATTCACTATCAGTAATTTCTATTTTGGACTATCGAGTATCGATTGTTTCGTCTACAGCATGGATTTGCTTAAAACTTTTAAGTATAATTATCACGATGCATAGTCACCGTAATAACTATCTTATTGATTAGCTTAGCAATACTAACTCTAGACATTTTCCTTTATTCTTTCATTAAAGAATACTCCAGTCAGTTAAAAAGTTGTTTTAATTCAATTCATTATAACTTTTTATTCATAAATAACTTATTATTTAAAAAAGCACCTTTATTAACATTAATATACCCAATTAAAAATGTGAATATTTGGAATTTCCTGTCGTAGTGTAAGCGGCCATGACACCTATTCATGTGACGTCACAGGTCCGGATCATGTTAGTTGAATAAATAACATGTATCTACTCTTCCCAACATCGTGCCCGTTTGGTTATGTTTTAATATAAGATCAACTGCAATACAATGTTTATAATCGTATATCGTTCCAATTTTTTTTTCTTAATATTCCCATCCAATGTTACATTTTCATAAAACAATGAGTTTATTTGTATCGAGAGGGGGGAGGGTCTACGTATAATTTCATCTTAGAGAATTTCATGTTTTACGTGATTGGCCGTATAGTTTAAATATCTGTCAGTTTTATGCGTACACATGCTTTTTTTTTCTTTTTTGTCCCCAATGCTGTCGTACTTCCCGTGTTTTTCGAGGTCACTGGTCGATGTGTTGACAAGGGTAATTACACAAAAAAATTCTTCTCACATATTCCCTTTTAATTTCGTTAGTGCAATAAAATGCTTAACATGAAGTCATAATGATTTTGTAAATATCAAAAGATAAATATACGACGTTATTTTACGATTTACATAATTTTTAATGATAAAATTGCAACTGATCAATGCTGATATAATATACGATACCGGCATTAATACGTCACAGCTCTTTCGGAAGAGCTTTAATTTTAGGTATAATCCGAGAATGGATTATGTCCCTTGTCTCCTCACATTGTAGAGTGTTGAAAAATGGCAACCCCCATTGTTTAGTGCAACAGGCAACTTCAATCACCAAATTCTACCTTACGGTATATTATTTTTAACATTCATTAACACAAATGTCTTTTAGTTAATGTCATTTAAATATTCACGCTAACTTGTTAAGACCATGGAGTTTTCCTTTAAGCAAAGCACTTAGATGAAGGTTGTGATTTTAAGCCATATTCCTTAAGCTGATGTAAACTTTAAAATAAGACATTTTAAGTTTCGTATAGATTGTCTTTGCTGTTCACCAACATGCAAATCCTCTGGGATATATGTTAGTATTTTATCAATAACTGATATCATTTAACCTGTTTGTGGTCGTTGGAAGAGTAACTACTATTATACATTGATGAATGGATGCTTTTTGTATGTGGCTATGGGTTTCGATTGTGAAAGTCCATATACAATGAGCGTATTAGTTTGAATAACCATTGTTTCATATAAATGGAACATAATTGTTTGTATATGTTCTGGTGTTTGAATTGTCACGTGGTCTATGAGTTAACCAGTAACGGTGAAAGGGCAGCCTGTTATATATCATTTGACTCGTATTAAGCTGTGCTATTGAAAACATAAAAATATAATTAGTGTACAGGGTGAATGTATTTGATGAGCTATTCTTATTCGAGACTGTTCAGAACACATTATTGTATAACTGTATTACATATAACATCAAGATTTCCCTCAACTGACGTATCAAGATGACTGAATCGTCATATCTTCAATGTGTATTCCTATTATTTGCTTAATGTTTTAGCTCATTGAATAAATGATTGTTGAAGTCATTGTTCGATTTTTCCTCATGGAAAACAATAAATACCCCCCCCCCCCAACTCACACAAAATCGGATTGCATGTATATATCCTTGGTGTTATATTTTATATATTAGATGTATTACGTCAATGTGAGACTCATATATTCTTCACCACAAATGAATACACCCTAGGGTACCCGTCAGAACTAGTTCGACCCTTTTATATTAAATAACATCATATCCAGACAATATACCAATATTACTTTTTGTCCCCTGGAAAACATTATAAAAACCATATGAGAATGATTAAACTGTCATTGTTTGTTTTATTGTGACCATTGTATTTAGAACAACCATAACAATGTATTATATAGATTTAATTAATTTACAGTGTTACTGAACCATAACAATGTATTATATAGATTTAATTAATTTACAGTGTTACTGAACCATAATAATGTATTATATAGAATTAATTAATTAACATAGTTAATGTCTTACGTTGATGTTATTGTATTTTTGTCTTTGGTTACATTGATTATCAACGTGTTGTTATTATATCATGCATGTTGGGTTACAAAACAAGTATATCCAATGACCTGAATATTTATCTGTTTTGCTCAAACTGTGGTTTTCTATGTGATGTTTTTGGGGATCATGGTTAGTCTGTTGCATTTTTTTCATTTGATCGTTACATTGTGTGTCCTTTGATTTACGTGTTCTGGGTATTCCTTTGATTTACGTGTTCTGGGTATTCATTTGATTTACGTGTTCTGGGTACTCCTTTGATTTACGTGTTCTGGGTATTCCTTTGATTTACGTGTTCTGGGTATTCCTTTGGTTTACGTGTTCTGGGTATTCCTTTGATTTACGTGTTCTGGGTATTCCTTTGATTTACGTGTTCTGGGTATTCCTTTTATTTACGTGTTCTGGGTATTCCTTTGATTTACGTGTTCTGGGTATTCCTTTGATTTACGTGTTCTGGGTATTCCTTTGATTTGTATTCCTTTGATTTACGTGTTCTGGGTATTCCTTTGATTTACGTGTTCTGGGTACTCCTTTGGTTTACGTGTTCTGGGTACTCCTTTGATTTACGTGTTCTGGGTATTCCTTTGATTTACGTGTTCTGGGTATTCCTTTGATTTACGTGTTCTGTGTATTCCTTTGATTTACGTGTTCTGGGTATTCCTTTGACTTACGTGTTCTGGGTATTCCTTTGATTTACGTGTTCTGGGTATTCCTTTGATTTACGTGTTCTGGGTACTCCTTTGATTTACT
>MJUT01002884.1:262538-307916 GCA_002080005.1 Gigantidas platifrons
TTTTTTTACTTCAAAATGGTCCTTGGATGGTCCCCTTTCAGAATTATGAGTGATACAGGCTCACCTGGCCCTCTAGTTTACAGTAGTTTCAAAATTTAATCTTACGATATAACCTTGGCGTCAGGGGACCAGTGGCCAACGGCCTTTTATTTTCTTTTTGATGGGATTGACAAACAAGGAATGGCGTTCCTGCGTGTCGGAAAACTCAAGTTTTTACTTTTGGACAGCAAAAAGTATGCAGGAATTAGTAGTAGCAATTATTATACTTCACGATCTTTTTTCCTTTATAAAGACATGACAGTAGTTTTGCTATTGCATCCTAAAGTCGACTGCATGGCTATTATGACTATTCCTCCGGTAGTGCCGGTCAAAATGTTTTAGGTATATCCCCCTACCCTCTTGCGGTAATTTCAGCAATAATATTTCCCGGACTTTTGTAAATCATTCATCTCATTGGTTTAAATTAAATGACGTCATGCAAGTCCTCTGACTTTTTCCTTGCACGAGCTAAATTACCGAGACGGCAGACAACAAGTAAACAATGACTATTCTCCCCGGTGGTAATTTAGCAATCATTTTTCCCGGACTTTTCTAAATCATTCATCTCATTGATTTAAATTAAGGGAGTACACTACAGGGAGATAACTCTTTAAAATCAGTTGAACGTTTTGATCATATGATGTTTATATGCAGATTTCAAGCATCTCGGTGATCAAAATCACAGCGTAAAAAGCTACTATGTGGCTAGTGAATTCATAGCTCTGAGTCTGTTGGTTGAAATTTTAATATTTATTACAGTGGATATATTCAAACACACTGCCAAAAAAATAAGAAAATTAAACGAGCAGATCAAATTTCACCTGAAGTGTATGGTACCACCTTAAATGCCGTATATAATGGAATGATCCTATCACCCTCTAATAGAGGATAAATGTCAATATCCATATAAAAAAGAACTAACTAAATATTTTTTTTAATTATTAATTTCTTCTTCAAATACACACACATGAAAGTGTATTAGTTTTAAAAAGCACTAATAAAGTAGACTAGCAATCCATCAGAATAGGGTCTACAATTTAGAATTTTGAATTGCACAGTTGTTCAGTATAATAAAACACTTATAGACTTGATATTCGGGTAATAGTACTTTTATTGTCCCCTCTGTATTAACTGTTGTCCTCGGCGTTTTCGCGGACAATAGTTGGTACCTATGGGACAATAAAAGTGCAATTACCCTCATACCCAGTCATAATAAGTGTATACTGTGAAACTCCGATATAGGTCGAGGGCTGATACCAGGGACGATATGCAAAATTTCATGTCATAATCATTCATCATATATTTTACATCGACTTTTTTAAGCATTGACATTTATATGGCAGAAAAGATCTTTGTACTGACAAATTGCGAAAATAAATCATTAAGAGAGTTGCCTTTGATCAACTTGCAAATATTTTTGTTTCGAGTCTGGTTTCGAAAAGATATCAAAC
The DNA here is from genome assembly GCA_002080005.1 of Gigantidas platifrons. Classification (NCBI taxonomy): domain Eukaryota; kingdom Metazoa; phylum Mollusca; class Bivalvia; order Mytilida; family Modiolidae; genus Gigantidas; species Gigantidas platifrons. The sequence goes on from MJUT01002884.1 coordinate 264,029, forward strand.
AATGTCGATCTGTACAATGACGTTAAAAAGTATTTTCCAAATTTACCTAAGACGAAGATGTTGACATTTGAATGGGAATTCCTTTTCAACACTAGGTATACATTGAGCTAATTATTCCATTTCAAGTTATTTAAGCTTTATTCCAATATTTTGAAATGTGTTAATTTGATTGACATACGAATGTATGCATATCTTTATGCACCATCTTTCCTTGTACTTTGACATATAATCTTTGATACTACTGCGCAGATACCCGGAATTGAATTCGGGAGCAAATATGGATATCTGAGGACAAATACGGATATTTGCCCTGAGGGCAAATAACTGTGGCATCAATCAAATGATAATTCAAGGTTAATCATCTATCGTGTTTACAACCACACACAGACTACAGCCGTGCAGGTGTTTGTTTAGAACTCTGTCGCCATCAGTTCAGATAAGGTCGCTCCCCATTACGTTCTTTAATATAACTGTTTTAGCACTTGTTTGTATCATAATATATGTCTGTATTATACGGTAATAAATAGTCTAGCTTATAATGTAGTTGAGTCAACACGCTCCCAAAACAATAACCAACACTGACTTCTAGCTATTATCGGACATGCAGAAACGAAGATATTGCAACAAAATATGTGATAAATCTAATTTATCATTTACTTGCTCAAGATATGTTTAATTTTGCATATGTCATAAATTCGAAATGCAACAAGTCATATCTCCAGAGGGTGTAATAACCTGATCCGTATTACATGGGGGTGTAATAATATGTGCCGTATTACATGGGGGTGAGATATGGATTTTTCAAAATGGCGACCGGTAATTTTGAATGAGATGAAGTATTTAGGTTTTCAGTTAAAAAGTCTTCTTTTTTTTTGATTTTTTTTCCGGGGAATTAACGTTTTTTTTTGTCTGATTAGTTTTCGTTATTAATATTTCGTTGTTTACTTCCGTCGCGTCTGCTACTGTCAAAATGGATAACGGAGAAAACATGGAAAATGCTCGTTATGCAATGAATGATGACACTGCTGGCTTCATAAATCAAAGGAAAACTGAGTATAATCTGAAATTAATCATAAACTAGTAATTTTGAAATAACTTTTTGAGCCATGTTTTTCAAATGGCCATGATTTAAACACAGAATTAAATAATCTGTCAGCAAAAACTATCATTGCATTTTGTTTCGAACAAAAAAAATGAATTCAGTTGTGTTTAACTTGTGTATTCTCAACATGTTTATCATAGAAAATTATTTTGAAATTATAGAGTAAAAATACATAAAATTATGTTTTTTAATATTGATACATAAATTATCAAAATCGGACTTCACAGTAATTTTTTTTTTAAATATGAAATATATAGAGAAAGAATATTGGAATCGTACGAATACTTTTGTCCACAGTCTGTATATGATAAATAGGTTATGATATGGCATTTTTCATATTACATGCCATATCAACCCTCGACCCATATTAGCCCAAGGGCCGAAGGCCCTTGGGCTAATAAGGAGGTCTCGGCTTGATATGACATGTAATATGAAAAATGCCATATAATAATCTATAATTAGTGCGCATTTGATGTATAAAAACTCAGTCATATCTTACCTTCTTGATATGTCTACTTATTGTTACAGAGAAATATTCAATTAATACAATATTGTAGTCATGATATAAAATGCTACTATCATCAGTAATATATACACACGATTTATAAAAATAAGAAAGGAGAAACAATTACTAACTTGATCAAGAGTGACATTTATGACCAATGATATTTTATGCTGAATTACATTGAACTTATTGACAAGTTAAGACGAACTGCTGATTTAACAAACATTAAAACGGACTTTTGTTGAAAAACAAGTCTATTGTGAAAACAACGTGAAATTCTAATGTAAATAACTAATTCTCATGATTTTATGCATGAACATATCATAATTATCTTCCATTAGTTCACGCAGGAGAACACTATCTTCTATATAATGGCCATGTTCAATATCATATGAAATATATGTGGCTATAGAGCATACGCTTAACTAATATGAAATATATGTGGCTATAGAACATACGTTTGACGAATATGAAATATATGTGGCTATAGAACATACGTTTGACGAATATGAAATATATGTGGCTATAGAACATACGTTTGACGAATATGGAATATATGTGGCTATAGAACATACGTTTGACGAATATGAAATATATGTGGCTATAGAACATACGTTTGACGAATATGGAATATATGTGGCAACATACGTTTGACGAATATGAAAATATGTGGCAATAGAACATACGCTTGACGAATATGAAATATATGTAGCTATAGAACATACGTTTGACGAATATGAAATATATGTGGCTATAGAACATACGTTTGACGAATATGAAATATATGTGGCTATAGAACATACGTTTGACGAATATGGAATATATGTGGCAACATACGTTTGACGAATATGAAAATATGTGGCTATAGAACATACGTTTGACGAATATGAAATATATGTAGCTATAGAACATACGTTTGACGAATATGAAATATATGTTTACATACGTTTGACGAATATGAAATATATGTGGCTATAGAACATACGTTTGACGAATATGAAATGTATGTGGCTATAGAACATACGTTTGACGAATATGGAATATATGTGGCAACATACGTTTGACGAATATGAAAATATGTGGCTATAGAACATACGCTTGACGAATATGAAATATATGTAGCTATAGAACATACGTTTGACGAATATGAAATATATGTGGCTACAGAACATACGTTTGACGAATATGAAATATATGTAGCTATAGAACATACGTTTGACGAATATGAAATATATGTGGCTATAGAACATACGTTTGACGAATATGAAATATATGTGGCTATAGAACATACGTTTGACGACTATTGTTCAAATTCCACACTGTATTATGGACACATCTTAGGGAATAAATTGTCAACAAGATATGAAAAAAAAAGATGAGGATAACTTTGTGCATTTTGATAAGTAAACACATGAGCATAGGGATGTTATATATATTATAACAATGAATTACCTACATGATGTATTTTATGATCTATAGTCATGAATACAGTTGAAATCTGCTTACCTGGTGTTAAACATCATCCAGTCAATTAATAACCAATCATCTGTCATGAACGTAACATACTACCAAAAAGATAAATCTGTCTATTCAGACTTTCATACTCTGAGTCGGCTGTATTTGTAGAAAAGTACAAACTATCTGGTGCTCTAGTTATTATTAATTACATTCTGACAATACTAACTAGCACTATTGTTGTACCTAACCAACTCCTTTGACCTGTTAGTACTTTGTATCGTTCCTGGGCTATCATGACGTGTTAATGAATGGTTAATAGGGAGTAATTTGAAAGATTAATCATTGCTTTGATATAACGACAAATCGGTCGAAACTCTTAAGAAGTTATATAATCTGTGGAAGATGAATATTTAATTGACATTTCTATCGATTATGGAAGCAATGTTGTCAAAAGGTGATAAACATGATTTCAAATGGTATTATATGTAGCTATAAAATATACTGTAAAATATCAAAAACCAAATCGTTCAAACTCGAAAAGGTTTTCAGTAGAGGTAGTCGATATTACATAATGACATGAATAAAGTATGAATATTTGAAACCATTTACATAGTGACATGAATAAAACATGAATATTTGAAACCATTTACATAGTGACATGAATAAAGCATGAATAGTTGAAACCATTTACATAGTGACATGAATAAAGCATGAATATTTGAAACCATTTACATAGTGACATGAATAAAACATGAATAGTTGGAACCATTTACATAGTGACATGAATAAAACATGAATATTTGAAACCATTTACATAATGACATGAATAAAACATGAATATTGGAAACCATTTACATAGTGACATGAATAAAGCATGAATATTTGAAACCATTTATATAGTGACATGAATAAAACATGAATATTTGAAACCATTTACATAGTGACATGAATAAAGCATGAATATTTGAAACCATTTACATAGTGACATGAATAAAACATGAATAGTTGAAACAATTTACATAGTGACATGAATAAAGCATGAATATTTGAAACCATTTACATAGTGACATGGATAAAACACGAATAGTTGAAACCATACCACGTCAGTTTCATGTTATGTCATAATGCAATAATTTCGTTTATTTACGGACCTGAACTTGTCCATATATGGAGCGTGTACATTATGTATTCAACAGAAACCATTTTGGTATCGGTTAACATTTTTTTCTGATATTAAAAATGATACATATATTTAAGAAATAATTCATAGGGGCTTGAATATATATTGATTTTACCACGGGTTGGTCCTTTATGCCACATATTTTACCTCGAGCGATAGCGAAGGGTAAAATATCGGCATAAAGGACCAACAGGTGGTAAAATCAATATATATTCAAGCCCCCATGAATTATTTCTATTCTAATAGGTAAATAGGACAAACACGGTATTTTTGAACAGCCAAAACAAATTATGCCGTTGCCGGTCAGCTGATATACCAATATACGCATATTTCGCCGCAGGTTTGGACCCAAAGCGTTTGAAGGACGTCATATTAGAATTAAAAACAAATAATATGTTATCCTCATATTCAATAGTTACATCCACAATTCAGCTAAATAATAGAGCCATATCACTAGTGTAACTGTTGTCTACAAGGATCATATTCTTAGGCAATGTGTGATTTGCAGTAAGTTGGAAAACAAATAAAATGCTGTGCTGCTTGTTGAGTATGAATTATGCAACCAACGCTTAAGAAAATTCATAAAACCTGTAAAATATACAATGCAATCTTCGTGTGGATTAACAGAAATGCATGACTAAATATATTGAAAAAATTGCCAAAGAGAAATAGAAAATAATTAATTTTCACAATATATAATTAAATGTAATATATATGGTATATCATCGTACTGGTTTTACATCGCAAAAATGTAATTAAAGTATGTTGTTATTCGCCATGAGCAGACTGAAATAATTTACATTTACACTACTGATATGAAATGCAACCCGCAACCACCTCATAATTGCAATATAAGGAACGTCAAAATATATATTTCGTTAGATACGTAATGTTATAGTGAAATTCTTCATGCCATATTGGTAAATTTGATTAAAATTTAATTGTAATACACAGCATGCGACGCACCTCAAACATGTAACTTTCAATATGAAATACTTAGATTTATGCATATCGTGGAGAAGGGTTGATTAAATATGATCAATGGATGTATTTTGTCCTATGGTTTGAAACATATTAGCAAGTTCTATCTAATAGAAATAATTTCTTATTTTACATCTGTAATACATAGCTATCATCAGCCTCTGAGTATAAGCACTGACTTTCTGCAGAAAATCACTTTAAACTATAGATTTCAGTCTGGATATACACTGGCGGCAATATGATAGGAAAAATAAATTTTGATATACCAGAACATCAACAACAATGAAAGAATTACACTATACCATTAAATACATGTGCTACAAATGATGATAGAGTCTTTTGTAACGTTGAAATGTGAAGGAACTAATAACATTGAAGTTGAAATCTCATTCGGTTTTATAATGAAAGGAATCTATACAGGGATGCAATATAATCTTTTTATATATTTTTTCTTTGTTATGTTAACTATTGACGAATAATATTAATTTACAATAATTAATTTGGTACATAAAGAAATTAAAGTTCAATTAAGGATGTTGATTCTTTTCATATTTCCAGCGTTGATTCATGGAGTCACGTCACGTAAATAACATGTTTTATAAACATCAACCAGTTCTGTATATATTTTATTATAACTTGTGTTATCCTCCACTTTTGAGCAGTCAAATTGTATTAACTAGATAAATAGTTGCTATATATGGTCACCAGTAGAAATATATATATATATATAGCTTTCCTGGTATCACTTCACGTTTACTTGTTGAGCTCCGGCAAACTAATTGTAAATCAGTTGAATTTCCATTGACATAAAATGTAAAAAAAAGAAAAAGAAAAAAAAAAAACCAAAAAAAAACCAAAAAAAAACCAGGGATAATTGTGTAATATTATTAATTCATGCAAATACCATTGCGCGTAGATGAACGTGGTGTTTTTCCTGCTTCATCAACACAATATTAATGCAATGTTTTAAAATATAAAGTTCTAAGTTCTAAGTGCTAAGATAAGAAACTGAGATGCACACAGAATATATTAAACTATAGATATATTCAACTAGTTCACTAATAGGTCATATGTTGTATTAGATAAAGAATACATTCACAACAGTGTTTGTAATACACGGAACTGTTTTTCAACTTAAATATTTTATTGATAAACTCAAATGGAATGGAACTGTGTGCTGCTAATATTATTACTGTAACAATGTGTGTCAGTTTCTTTCCATTAAAATATAGTTAGAATTGAGAACACGGAAATGTCAAACCACTTACTTAATTGAAGCTACAGTTTTGAAAAATTCGAAAAATCCATTATTTAAATAAAACTGAATCGCCTACACTATAGATGACAGTCACTTAGTGATTTCCATGGTATGATTTCTGTACTTCCCAATGTTCTTATTTCGTCGAATCAGAAATTCCTTTATATTATCTCTTTTTAAAAATAATGGGTTTTTTGTTGTTGAAAATCTGTGTAATACAGTCAAACAGTTCACTTGTTTCTCTTTAAAACAATATGCGTACTTCTTAAACTTGTATGGTATACAAGAATAACACGATGGGGCAAAAACTACTCTCCCGTCTAGAACATCAGAGTTCATCGTCGGTTTTAAGTGGGGCTTGTGTTATTCATTTTGTCCAATTACATGTCGCCATCGTATTTAGTTGCGTATCGTTATGTCCGCTACAATTTCCGCGTAAAATCGATGTTCGATTCGTCTTTACCTCCATTTGTTTTATAGGGATTGATGTTTTATAGGGGATTGATGTTTTATAGGGGATTGATGTTTTATAGGCGATTGATGTTTTATAGGGGATTGATGTTTTATAGGCGATTGATGTTTTATAGGGGATTGATGTTTTATAGGAGATTGATGTTTTATAGGAGATTGATGTTTTATAGGCGATTGATGTTTTATAGGGGATTGATGTTTTATAGGGGATTGATGTTTTATAGGGTATTGATGTTTTATAGGGGATTGATGTTTTATAGGGTATTGATGTTTTATAGGGGATTGATGTTTTATGGGGGATTGATGTTTTATATGGGATTGATGTTTTATAGAGGATTGATGTTTTATAGGGGATTGATGTTTTATAGGGTATTGATGTTTTATAGGGGATTGATGTTTTATAGGGGATTGATGTTTTATAGAGGATTGATGTTTTATAGGGGATTGATGTTTTATAGGGGATTGATGTTTTATAGGGTATTGATGTTTTATAGGGGATTGATGTTTTATAGGGGATTGATGTTTTATGGGGGATTGATGTTTTATAGGGGATTGATGTTTTATAGGGGGTTGATGTTTTATAGGGGATTGATGTTTTATAGGGGGATTGATGTTTTATTCATGTTATTTGTATTTATTTACGTATACTGGTGTCTAATATACATTTATTCCATGCTGGTGAGGGAAATATTCACCCAAGAGTATCATGTTTAACGAGGGCAACGCCCGAGGTGAATATGATACGCGTGGGTGAATATATTTTCATATTTCCTGAACCCGCATGCTATAAATGTTTTATTATACCGAATGAAACTAAGAAAACACATACATGTAAAATACTGCTGGCAAGCATATTGTAAGACCATTGGATCATTGTCTCAGACACTTAAACCACATCCACTACAAATTGTAACGGTTGCCTGCAATTGATGCGTTCCGAGTGCCTCTGACGTTTTCCTGTCAAAGAACGAAAGCTCTGGCGGGAAAACGCGCGAGGCTTCCGAGGGGGTGGAATATGATTGTTGTCCTGTGTGATCACGTGTTCTGATTTTTACCCATTGTCCAATCAAATTAATCTATTTATGGTAATTAATATACAAAATGTATGAGGTATAATAACACCATTGCTATCACAGATGATGTTCGTGTCGTTTAAGGGTTCGGGTGGCTCAGTGAGTTAGTTGAAATACCTAACAACTCATACAAGCCTATCACCAATACAGCGTGGGTTCGCTCCCGGCTTTGTAAGTTACAAAAAGGCTGCACTCGATTTGCAGCCGCATGTGATAAAGTTTACCAGTTGTTTGACCATGGTCGGTGGTTCTCTCCGGCTTCCCCCACCACTAAAACTGGTCGCCATGATATAGCTTGACGATTGTTGAGTGGCGTTAAACACCAAAAATCAATCAATCAATCGTTTAATAGCAACAAGACGGTGTTTGTATCACAAATAAAAATGGTAATGTTCCGTTTGTCGTAGACCATAATACAGTCCTCCTTTACTAATTCAGGACTTATGTCCCATTTCATGTAACGGAACTAACACGACGGGTGCCATTTGGGGAGCAGGGACTGCTTACCCTCACCGAACACACGGGTTCAAGCCCCGTTTCGATATAAGTGGTGCTCGTTTTGTTTAGTCTTTAGTTTTCTGTGTAGCGTTTTGTGCATCGTTGTATGACGTTGTAATCGTTTTCTTTTTATTGTTATATTGTCCTTCGATTTATGGCTTCTGATTACCCTTTTAATGTCTTCAAGTCTCCTGAAAAAAGGTGCACTCGACTCGCAGACGCAAGTGAGAATGTCTATCAGTTGTTTGTCCACGTTCGGTGGTTCTCTCCGGGTACTCCGGCTTCTTCCGCCACTAAAACTGGTCACCATGATACAACTGAAATATTGCTGAAAGTGACATTAAATACCAAAAATCAAATCAAATCAAGTTTACTGTTTTGGTACTCCGTAAGCAGGAAATGCACGAGGTATGATAACAGGTTTTACCCATATCGACCGGCTATGACCAAATATGAAAAGGGTAAAATGAAACCATATTACCAATACACAAAAAAAAAAAACAAACAAAAAACGATTGTAATTTTGAAATGTGATCGACAATATTACACAACAGCTTTAAAGTACATGCATATTGATTAGAACTGAATATCTGTTGTAATATTGATAGTTATCATAGTTTAATTGTTTAATCTATTTCCATTACTGTAATGCACTCTCCTTGAAAGAAACTAGTGTTAGATAAATGATTTGGTTGTTATTTAATATATTATTAATAAAATTAATATCAAGTCAATTGGTATCGAATATCCTGAAATATCAAGCTACATATAGGTATTGAGTGGTGGATTTTAATCTCGAAATAAAACAATTTGATCAAATCTAAATTGGAAATTTCAAAATATATGTAAACAATGACATATTGCCATTCTTTCCCGAAACGATTGATGTCTATACAAGTTTAGGTTCAGATAAGTACCGACATGCGATTTGATTAGGGAAATAAAAGCAACTTGCAAGATTCAAAAATTTGTTATGGAGATAAGATGGAATATCAACAATATAGACTTGCAAATAGACTTCAATTATTCAACATATGTATCCAAGGGACTATATGTACTTTGTAGCGGACAGTCTTGAATTGAACTTTATTTGAATTAAATTGGCAGGTTGCAACAATATGTCATTGTAATTATAAGAATGTCCATTTTATGTTTAGAAACCATTTCAGATCCAACTCTGAGTCAATAGTTCAAGAATAATTGAATGGTCTTCCAGTGGTACAGTCCCTCAAAAGTTGAGTTATATCTTGAACACTTTTTACATTGTTTGCATTGATGGCAGTTTTTTTGTTGTTGTTCCATATGATAGCATATATTCTCCTAAATCAACAAATTGATGGTTTCTATGCACCTTTTCCTGTTACGAATGTAGGTCTAGTTCGAGAGGAATTAGATCTTCTGTTTTAGTAATAGTACCATGTTAAGAAGACCATTAGTGACGAAATAATACGTGTCTACGACTTATGGTGTTTGGGTGTTTTGGAACATTTAATTAGAGTTATATCCCTTAGGAAGTCTTCGTGTTTTCGGTCAAAACATTTGCCATGATTTGACTTTTGTTTCATCTATTACGGCTTCCGAATTAATTTAATGATAAGGTGAAAGATCAAGGTCATAAATGACATTTTACTTTGATACAATTTTCTAGGTAGCAGCATGTTGTATCATGATTGATTGATATTTGGTGTTTAGCGCCACTTTCAGCAATATTTCAGCTATATCATGGCGACCAGTTTTAGTGGTGGAAGAAGCCGAAGTATCCGGAAGAACCACCGACCATGGGCAAGCAACCGGTAAATTTTATCACCTGCGGCTGCGAGTAGAGCGCACCCTTTTTTGTAATTTACAAAGGCGGGCGCAAACCCACGCCGTATTGGTGATATGCTTGTATGAGTTGTTAGGTAATCCAACTACCAAACTCATTGAAGCACCCGTGCCCTTGTTGTATCGTGAAGATTTTGGATTTTCCTGTATAATAAAAATGTAAGTCTATAATTAAACGGGGTGGCGCATTTCAGGAGAAAACAAATCATTAAGTAGGCTTTTAGTTAAAATATCGCAAAGCCAGATTATGAAGTCTAAGTAGGTTAAGGCTAATGTTAATTTGCCCAAGAGAAACCGACATTAGTTATAATAAATTACATTATTTAGGAATTGTAACATTATTATTGACGATTAACGGATTCGGTAAAATTATGATCGGAGTAATAGTCGTAGAGTTGTTTTGAACAAAACATAACAAGATCTCCAACATTTATTTCGATCACATGGTTTTTGGTTTAGTTAGATAACCCCGGAATAAAAGCGGTTCGCTCATCTGTTGATCATTCAACTAAACAGTTGATCGCCATAAGAAACATTCTATTTACATCTCAGTCATACTGAATTCTTCTTTAAAATACATTTGTAAAATAAATGAGAAAACAAATTCAACAAAGAGTCAAATTTGATCTAGTCTGTGTTTATCATTTCCTAATGATTCTTAATAATATTGGTAATCAGAGAGTAAATATCAAAGAACTGCTATTGAATGTGCTTTGATATTTGAAAAAACACAAATAAAGCAACCTTGAGAAAATATAGATTATGTTGCAGACGTTTGTCAGAGGAGTGATTCAGGTTGTTGTAGTGGGCTAAATTGTCGACCATAACTGTTTAACTACTAATATATATATAGGGGGCCCGGGTGGCTCAATGAGTTAGGTCGCTGGATATAGCAACTCATACAAGCCTATCACCAATACGGCGTGGGTTCGCGCCCAGCTTTGTAAATTACAAAAAGGGTGCACTCGACTAGCAACCGCAAGTGATAAAGTTTACCAGTTGCTTGCCCATGGTCGGTGATTCTCTCCGCGTACTCCGGCTTCCTCCACCACTAAAACTGGTCGCCATGATATAGCTGAAATATTGTTGAAAGTGGCGTTAAACACCAAACATAAATCAAATGAAAAACTACTACTATACAGCTGATATTGAAAATGAAAGTACATGAATTGAGTGATGTAGCTATATCACATCAATCTGTTGACCATTCAAAGGTAATAATAATCTAAGTTAATACCATCTCTAATTTAATTTAGTCATGTAGTTGTATCACATCAATCTGTTGAACATTCAAAGGTAATAATAATCTAAGTTAATACCATCTCTAATTTAATTTAGTCATGTAGTTGTATCATATCAATCTGTTGAACATTCAAAGTTAATAATAAACTAAGTTAATACCATCTCTAATTTAATTTAGTCATGTAGTTGTATCACATCAATCTGTTGAACATTCAAAGTTAATAATAAACTAAGTTAATACCATCTTTAATTTAACGCAACATAGACATTCAAAACGAAATGCATAATAATCTTTTCAAATCTAGTTAAAGGGTAAATCGAGTTTTACTTGATACTGTATTATTGACAATTGTACATATAGTACCGATCGAATAGCTATTTTGTTGGACTCCTATATCTCCTGTTGGGTCTGACAATGATCCAATATCTTGATATTTGCTGGTTCACTGCTAAGCAAGAGAAATTAAAAGATTAAGGGTAAAGGTTGTTTGATTTTAATAGTGGTGTCTCAGTTGAATAATATGTACGTTGACTGTTGCTTTCGCGAACTTACACCATACAATGTTACTCTAGTATCGTGCAATAATCATCATCATAATATCAACAAGTTATGTTCAAATATTAACAGAAACCATGTACACTGCTCAGTTAACATTTTAAATCATTATGTCGTCATTGTGTACTGTTACGTTGTTCCCATTCATTTACAAAGTGATGTTATGATTAACAGTATATATATAGTGTCTTACTTACTGGTCCTATTTATGTTTTCTTTTTTTGCTTTATGATTTGCTATTTTGTTGACTTGCGAAACATTGGATATATTTACTATGCATTTTTTTTATATAAATAGATTATTTATATATGCTCTGTTGTGTGCATAGAAGTACACACGCTAACAAACAACATTCAGTGTAAAACTGAAATCAAAACAAAATGAACTTGACAAAATGATAAAGGGTGACATGATTTGTTTATGTTTTAAACTTGTTTTTACTGTAATCTTGTAAGCTTTCGCTGTTTAAGCTTAGATATTAGTACTTTACTTAAGGTGTGATACATGATGCAGGATATCCAAGTCCTTTTCGAAAACTGTTGTTTTTATTAATTTATTTCACACTTGTAATTACACTATTGATTTATTTTTGTGTTCGTGTTTCCTACTCTAAAGTTTCATTCTGTTCGTGGTAATTGGTATTAATCTATATCTTAAAAACAAATACATTTACATATTAATTATACAACTGACATACGGGGCCGTCGTAGCCGTGATCGTATGGTAGTTGGATTTATCTATACAATCAGTGTCAATCACTACTAATTTTGTGAGTTCGAATCTCGATCAGGGCGAGGTGTACAACATTATGTGATAAAGTTTGTCAGTAACTTACGGCAGGTCGGTGGTTATCTCCAGATCCTCTAGTTTCCTCCACCACGGTCACCATATAACTGAAATATTGTTGACAGTGGCGTTAAGCACCGTCAAACAAACAAACAAACAAACAAACAAACATACAACTGACACGCATAGTACATCAATTATTTCATTTGAAGAGATTTCAAAATTCAGCAATATTAGGAATCAGTAAAATAGAATTTCGTAATATAGTTTCTTGTTGTACTTTTTCAATTTTAACTCCAAGTGTTGGTGGCTGATTTAATTAAAAATAATATATCATTGAACAAAATTGCCATATACAAACTCTAACAGTACTTTTTTACCAATTGAACTCCAAAGTCTTGGTTGCTGATTTAATTAAAGTATATAGCAATAGAGGTTGTTATCTACAAGAAGAAGTAAAGTAATTGAATATGTGTATTGATTGACAGGATACAGATAAGAAATTTTAAATCAGAGAAAATTTACAGGAGATCAGATACGACTTGATCTTATGACGCATCGTTGACGACTTGATCTTATGACGCATCGTTGATTAATTTTATGAACACCAAATTCAGACTAATCAACATTACAGAAGTATTAGGAAATTCCAATACCACACTAGTCTATGTATCCTTAGGCCTAAAATAAAGGGTTATTTACATTTTGTAAAATATGGCTTATTTTGGAATCAATTGTCGTGTAATTTGGTTTTTCATTCGTCACCATTTGGCCTCCGTAGCAACGTATTTTGTCAGGTATTTTCCACATTAAGCATCAGTATTATTATTTCATGTACAAAAATTATCGTCTTACGTCACCAATCTTTCTCGGTTTAATTTCATGCATTTACAAGCTTTATTTCAGCAATTATCGTAATTTAATAGGCAGTCTTTCAATTTCAGAAAAAGAAGATAGTGGATCGATTCAATCGCCAAAATAAGTTGAATTGAAGATATCTATATTTAGTAAAAGTAAATATGTTCTTGGATACATACTTATATTTTCTACATAAACTTCTCAAGAAATATAGGAAAAAATCGACGACTGAAATGCATTTAAATATGGCTAATTGTAAGATTTTGCTGAATACCTTCATGTCGGCGGTGATGGCCTTTTGATGGATTGTATGTGGATATGTGACCGAGCATGTACACATAATTCATAATTACACGAGTTTGTTTTGTGACGAAACATTTACGTTATTGACTCGCCAATGACACATACAGAGACATATATATATATACACACAAAACATCATAAAGGTGTAAATTTGATCTTGATTTCAGATTAACTCGTTAAATGTGAAATGTACAAATGTATAGGGTTATAGATAATGCAGCATGTCACACATTTCTAGCTAATTCATAGTGCAATACTAAAATAATCATTTTTGTTAGCAAACTCTTCCTTAATTAGGAGAAAATAACATGTTGTTTTGAAATGTATACATAACTGATATGTTATAAAAATAGCTTGTTAGCGTCATAACGTATTTATTTGTTGTATTGGATATAAGTAATGTTACAATATAAACGTACTTTCGTCATCAGATCGAAAATAAATCTTGATAAAAACTGAAAAATTGCACGTAATATGTAATATGTCCTTATACTTATAATGTACCAATTGAAGAAAATAATGTTTTTTTTTTTTTTTTACTTTCCGTTACATTACAATGATTTCCCATTATAACTCAAACCATCATCTTACGAAGCACAATTCTATTACCCAGTATAATCCGCATGACAAGTAAAATAGGAACAAACTTATTTACATTAGTTTAATTAATAATCTTAGTATATTGTCTTATTAGGACCCGTAGTTGTCGTTATTGCCTGGTAGTTGGAGTTGGATTTACAACTACCTGTGAAATAGGTGCATATCACCACTAAAGTAGTGAGTTTGAACCCCGTTCATGGCGTGGTGTACTCGATACAACATTATATGATAAAGTTTGTCAGTGATTTGCGACAGGTCTGGTTGTTTTCTCGTACTTCGGTTTCCTCCACCACGATATAACTGAAACATTGTTGAAAGTGGCGTTAAGCACAATGAACCAAACCAAGTAGTCTCTTAATATGTGGGGTGTATCTTGGAGTCAAATTTTATTCGCAAGAATTTTAACGTTTGGACTATGTGAGCTGGTTACGACATTTTCAAACTGTACAATTAAGAAGTACAGTGTCCAACCGAACTAATTTATAACGATGATTAAACGTAAACCAGATTAGCAATAAATTGCTCAGGACATTTATACCAATCGTGTTTTTACGAAATCAAAGTGTGAAAGCCATTGATGGTATTGATGGTTTTATCACGGACGTGACGTTGTATCACATGCACCATGGTCATATTTGAAAGTATTTTCCTTCAGGTTTCAATATCAAATTTTCCAGGAAGAATGGCATTACTGCTTTACACGCTGCGTTGAGGCAACAATAAACTGCATAGTAACATCATATCATATTATATTCAGTATTTTACAATGCCAGCCCGTATAAGAATATTAAATGTTTTTATCGTTAACTGAGAAACTAGCAACACAAAGGGCAAACGCACATCAGGGCGCCAATATCTCTGTTCTACTTAAGACCTTTGTCTATAGCAGACCAATCAAGTAGACTATAGATAATTCTATGGATATTTGGTTACATAAATGTCCTATGATATGATTACTTGTTGGTTGTTTCACGTCATGCGGCAAATATGTCATGTATATTTAGGAAGAAGACATATTCAACTACTTAGTATACAGAGGGAGGAATGTAACATCATGAACAAAGACGATTACCTGCCCCTAGAAAAGTATGGAGAGTTGGGTACGGATGTAATAATAAGCCTACTACAAAACACGTTACACACTATGGTCCATGATAACTTTCTGTATAATTACCTGACAACACTCACCGAGAGGGAACCACTTATCAGTCACATGGGTATTATATAAAAGACCTTTGAAATAAATGTATCAGCTTCAATCATCCCAGGATACTATTCTAAGCAAAACAAAATGCAACTTTGTTTAACGATGGTTGAATACAGCAACGACTATTCTATATATAATCTAATATAAAAGACAAAGTGGATACTAGGTTATGTTTCAGTGAATGTGTAATTAACATTCTGAGGTCATTGCCTGTAAAACACAATTATCTCATTGATTTTGTTCTAAAATATATGTTCATATTTGTCTATTTCAATACAGTACATATATAAAATCCGTAAATTGCAAATATCGGATAAATACAGCATTATATCATTATGCGAAGGTTGACTGGTCGTTATCATTCTCAAATATAGGGATATTGATTGTTAGTAAGAACGAAACTGTATGGGAAATAGAAAATATAACCAGTTATTGTTATCATTTTTACTCTTTATTTATTTCATATTTCAATTAAATCTATTTCACCAATCATCCAACATTTTTACCTTTATTTAAACATACACATAATACCTAAGCATATGTCATTATGAATTTTATAATTTAATTATATTATATTCGTAATTTATTACTTACTCTCATCAGCCAGTTAGTCATTACTACATTATATATTAGATGAATCATTGTACAAGTCTAAGTACTTCATGTATATGGGCATCGTTGCAGGTTTAAGTTTTTGCTAAATCCAATATTTCTTATTTAAAATTTACTTTGAACATTTGATGTCTAGGCCAATGAAGAAGTAAAATGTAGAATTGTACACCTGGTGCAAAAAGAAAATAATATTGGCTACAATGTTTCGGCATATATTAGATTAAGTTTGATATTTTCACGGCTCAAAACAGAAACCATCTATAATAAGTCACTCTGAAGTTCTTATTTTGATATTAGTCTATCCATCCTTTATACTATCTCACCTCTTACCTAGCCATGTATCATAGAAAAAGATACCAATATGGTACCAGTAACCAGAAGCCGTAAATTAGAAAAGGACAGATAATGCAATGGCCAAAAGAAAAATAACAAACAACGATCTTCAAAACATTACTACACAGAAAACTAAAGATTGAGCAAAACGAACCCATCTAAAACCCGGGAATGAACTTAAGTGGCCCGGAGGAGTAGGCTTAATCAGAAACAGAACGTATGGCCCTGAAGAGTAGGCATAATCAGGAACAGAACATATGGTCCTGAAGAGTAGGCATAATCAGGAACAGAACGTATGGCCCTGAAGAGTAGGCATAATCAGGAACAGAACGTATATCAAGGTAATAGGCACTATACTATAATGGATATATAATAGTTTTCCTCGTTGTACTCTTATTGTGTACATCATAACAGAAAATAAATACATTATACAGCTGAAATGTATTCTTACTGCAAACCAACGGAAATTAAGATGAGTAATTTGAATAAAAAACATTGTTTCTTATAGAATGCTAGCAAATATTGGTCTGCGCAATTGTTTCAGTATTAATAGGAAACATATATATATATGATTCCTGACCACTTATCACTCATACACTGTATGCATGTTATTTCATCTTTGTGTTAACTGATTTACAACCGTATATAAAGTAAAACTGTTGATGAGCAAAATGAATTGTATATATACTATGTTATTAGTCGTGTACCGTTGCCATCAATAAACTAAAGTATATATATAATACGTTATCCTATCTATATCAAATGAAAAACTTGTCACTAATCAAATTTACTTCCCATTTCGACTATAGTGACTGTCTGGCCAAGGACAAACTCCATTATTCTTTCGTCACTGACTTATGAATACAATTTAGCAAATATATAATAGTTCCCAGAGAGTAACGCGCTGATTTAACAAATATTATGTATATAGCCTATTGGTGTAAATAAAGTCAGGAAAATAGTCTTCTAGAATAATTGATATTGACATAGTAATGTCTATTTCATAAACAAATGCTATGCGAAACTTTGTTTTGAACATCAAGAAACGAAAACGACCTTTAAGATATCTGTTACAAAAGGATACCTGCCATTTACAATACGCATTCTGTTAACATTATCGATCTATATATAGAAGGTTTTTAAAGTTTAAACATTGTAGGAATACAATAATGAATGTTTTCGAAGCGAATATGACATTTTCTAGAAAACATATAAAGCAAGTAATATATTGTTCAAAATTCTTTGAAATGTTTTAATGGCTACATCAGATTTATAATTTAATGCCATAGGTTAACAGAGGATCATATTGGCCATGAAAGTGTGGTAGTTTATGTTCTATCTTGGTACCCACTCAGTACATATGATAAGAAAGTTGTTCATCAGATTCCCACCCTTTGCGATATATTATGTTACCTCAAATTGGTAAAAGTTTGTCAGTGACTTGTAGGAATCATGTGTGCTCCACCAAAACAAATGATTGTTCTTGTATTGTATAACTGAACTATTGTTGGTGGCGTCGCTAAATAGTTATAAACCAATCGAAAATTGATCTAAATACCAATAAGAGCATTGACGTAGTAATAACATTATAAGACCAATGTACAGATGTGCATCAAATACAGCTCTGTCTTGTTATGAATGTATATCATTATTAAAATGAAGATTTTTTTTATTACCATCAGTGGCGGGGTGTACTCGATATAACTTTGTGATAAATGTGTCAGTAATTTGCGGATGTTCGTTCCCTTTCTCTACCATTAAATTAACACTGACCATCAGAATATTGCTGAAATAGCTTTTAACCCACTTATTCCAACCCAACCCACACTTCAACAGAACGATTTTCGATTGGTGCATGTTGTTTTTTTAAATGGTCGTAACCATCATAGATGTAAAACAATAACATGTATTTTCTTAAATATACATTACATCATTGTTGTTATGTGATAGTAAGCTATGTCGGGATGAATCGTTAACTTCAAATGAGCATTACACTATTGTCTACAACGATCCTTCCAAAACGACACTGAGATTTATCATTTAAGGCTTTCAGGACTATTCAATAATACTTGGAAGTCTTGTTTCAGGTTTGTTCTATCTGTAGTTACATTGTCTATCTGAAACAGTGTTTTCACTCTTCGTTAAACAAAAAACATAAAACAAACCAAGCATATACTGCATTAATTTACTTCTTTGTTGTTGTCATTATCATGTTTGTTACAACTAATAAACTATACTTCTGTTTTAGGATATGCTAATTTAGCTACTTGACCTTCAGATTAATCGTCCTTCCATTTATTTGTTTTAAACAAGAATTATTGTGTTTCTTATATATCATGCAAGTTGGCTCTCTTCATTTTTCATATGGATGTTCGATTTTTACAGCAAAAGGGTAATGGCATACTAATTGTTCTCAAATTTGTATCGTTGTCTTATTTTATAATATGGTCAGATTTTCATTCATGTTATTTAGCAATATTATTGAAAGTTGAAGAAGTCAAATTCCTTTTATTGTTAAAATGACAAGGATGCCCTGTAAAAACTTATTTCAAAATGTTCAAACATTTCCTAAAATGTTACACCAATAATCCATCTTTCTACCTGCCTCTGACAAAAGAGAGTACTTCAGCTTTGCCATCACTGTGTCGATAGAAATATACCAACCACTCCCACATATGTAATTTGTATCTGTACAGATATATTTGTGTGATTGGCTATAAAGTGAATTACTATTTGTATTGAATGGTAAAAACAATTGTATGCAAAAAGAAATAAACCTGTTTACGATATTCCTTTCGCTTTGATGTGATATCATTGATACGTGCCATATCATTAGGTCAGCAGGTTTTTTTTTCTCGCTTAGACAATAAAATATTAAGTTGTTTAACACATTAATACTTTTCTTCTTCTTCTCAAATTTACAATTATAAAACTAATTGGATATATATCATAATAAGGATAGCCGGACAAGAAAACATCCTACAAAAACACTGGAAATGAGAACACATGCTTCGACATGATCAGTATCTAATGTGGTATCAATGGTTACTGTCGTACATACTATTATCGTTGTAAGCAGAACTAGCGACGAGTAGCAAATAAACATATAATAAAAACATAGATATCTAATTTAATGGAATAACTTTTATGGAGTAACACAAACAAGTTTAAAGCCATTGTGAAGCGCACAACATAAATACCGTACATACAGTGACGACAATACCAATGGAAATGAGAAATACATATCAACATTGTACGTAGTAATGACCGCCACAATACATGACAAAACACATACATCAGGTCAATACATTACCTATGCATATAAGAGAGTGAGATCTTGTGATTTTACCATGAAGAATTTGTAAGGTGTGTTCATGGTGAGAATAGGTTTTATAACACAAGACATTATTATTAAATTTACCTGCAGGGGGATATTTTGATTGACAGAGCGGAGATATCAGAGAACCAAGATCGAATAATTGTAAACATTAGAAAACTGTATGGAACGTTATAGCCAGTTGTTGGTTTTTAAAATGTGATAGATTTGAAATAAATAAACCGATGTATTGTGTTTTCAATTCGTCATTATACCCAGCAGGTTCATCTTTTTCAGTATAAACATCAAGGTGAATGATAACAATTATGTATCAAGTACTCTGAGATTCCATCAATGGGAAATTGTAAAGGTACCACACCTGAATTTTACATTTCAAGATTATTAATAGAATAAGACAATGAATAAATGAACACAGAATTGTTGATTTATTCAAGGTCAGAAACATAATTGCTTGACCGTTATGGAATATCTGTCACAAATGACCATGGATATGCTCCATTTGTCATAAACACTTTCCAGTATTTTCCTCATTCATGACCTATCACCGGGTTTGTAACTAAATTAACACGACGGGTGGCACTAGTGGAGCAGGAACTGTTTATGCTTCCGGAGCACCTTAGTTCACCGCCGGTTTTCGTGGGGTTCGTGTTACTCGATCTTTAATTTTATGTGTATGTTTTGAACATTTAAATTGTTCTTTTGACCATTGTGGTCTCTGTTCTTCGATATACGGATTCTGATTACTCCCTTGGTATCTTCAAACTCTACTTACCAAAGGTTCTGTGTCGACCTATATTAAATTGAAAATACATACAAACAAGATAAATGAACAACTTTTGTTTCTTAATGACTACTTATTCATAAGTATAATATTTCTCTACAATATCAGTATTTTTCTATATAAGGATTTATTTAGAAGGAATTACATTTCTACGGTAATGAAGACGAATTATTCTAAAACAGAAATAATTAGTTAGTATAATAGAGGATAAATCAAAATATGCCTTTCGTCGTTTTCTTTGTAGATGTAATAACCTGATGATTACGTCTGTTTACCCTTTAGTTTGACACTTGTAGATGTGTATTAATGAAAAATATAATTATTATCATTGGGTGTTAATTTATTTCGTTAATACCTCCCACGTTTCCTCTATGTTGTGACGCCATGTACACACCTCGAGTAGTAAACATGTTGACAAGTGTCAGCACATGTAACCCGAGTACATGTTTTACACTCTGTAGTTTACTATTCCAACGTAATTACAAAGCAAACTAGACTATCTAATTTTAATTTTAATTTTCTTCTTATATTCCTATGTACTCGTTAAATGTCGACAGTATGTCGTTACTGTATCTGTCGTTTTTAAGTAACGTTAGCTACATTATGTAGCTGTTGCAATAATTTCATTTAGTTAAGCTATAATGTAAAATTGAGTACATATTATGAATTAAGTGGTAAATATTTTATGATATCTGCACATTCTCACATAAGGTACTTTTTATGTGATTGCTTCATTCCATTACAGCATGATATCGTGTACCAACCTGTTGATTAAATCATATAGTTCAAGGACATAATGTCCAAACATTGATTTCAAAAATGCACGAAACTCATTTGGAAATTGATTGTTTGCTTCTTTTTTTTAAACCAGAGGAGAAGTTTTCCAATATTTATGATGAAAACAAGTAAAGAATCAATAAATCATGTAGGTAAACAGGTAAGACTGGGATGGGCATGTAAAAAGAAGCTTTGCTTATCACAGGTAAACTATGAGATCATTAATAAATGTAATAATTCTGGTTTACTGTACAACGGGCAACACAGTCGACTACTGTTGCTTATTAGGGACTGATGTAGGTTGTCTCGATGTGCAAGGAACATGACATTGTCACACTAGATGGTACAGACTTACGGTCCAGACCGATAGACGAGTGAGGTATTAGATTTCTCCGGTATATTCACTTTACAGCCTCTATTTGAAAAGTTGTAACCCAATATGTGGAAAATATGTTCTAATTCTGTATCCCAGTGCTCCTATCGTGGCAACGATTTGATAAAACTGTTTGTATTACTTTTCAAGATTTTGTAAGATACCAAAGGGTTATCAGAAACCGTAAATCAAAGTAATATATCATACAACGATGAAAATATGTGTTTCTAGAATGCGTGATACATGACATGTACAGTTCACATTGAGTAAATTGAAATACTTTCTCTTTTAATGTTTGGTAATCAACCGCCCATGAATGTCAAATTCTAGGTGTCGGTCCTAGTCTGAAATATTATTTCAAGTTCAAGGACATAAGTTTGAATTATTCAGTGAAAAGGCATCATCGATATAGGGGAACATAACATTATTGGACCAGACCATCATCTTTTCGATTTTCTTGTGAAACCCCTGCAAATAGTCTTCTTCATACAAATAAAAGAACAAGTCGGTAAGAACACAGTTGCTACATGTAGCATACAGTTTGTTGAAAAACATGTCCACCAAATCATAACAAATATGTTGTCAATCAAAACCGCGAGATAACTCAGAGAACGTTTTGTTAGAATCAGTGTTTAGGTTTATAGAATGAGACTTATCCCTTCCTAAGACATGATATCTGTACCTACCTTGCTACTTTGGTCATTTTTATATATGAATCACAAACTTATTTTAATCATCTTTTACTTACAGGTAGAGAAGTCAAACGTATTTTATTGAGAAGAGGAATGAAGTTTGAAAAAAAACAATCCCGAATGATTTCTACATATTTACCAAAATTATATAGAAAATGACAGAAATATAGCTCATACTGGCTTATGCCTACGAAATGTGTGGAAAAATAATATGACCTCAATCTGGTTTACATTAAGGCGCATTATGCATTAAAAAAAGATAACAGTACCAATGACCTATATATTTTATTAACTTGTATATGGATACGGTATCTCATTGTTAATTTAAATAATCACCACATTCAACGCTTACAGGAAACACACATAGCCAATTCTGTAATCTAATAATGCTCGTTTACGATATTGTAGAATTTAATTACAGAATATAAACCTAAATTTATTATTGTATTCCACAAATTAATATTTCAAAATATAATGTTATACTGCCCTGATACAATCCTTATTGTGTGCCATTATCTGTATCACAGAATAATTAGAGTAGCAAACCTTACAGCCGTCAACCTCTATAACTAAGTCATATCTGACATAAAAGAAGTGTTAAATGGTTCAATATCCCTGTAACATCTACACTCTATTTACCTAATGCTGTTATGATTTTGTATTGGCCTTAGACATTTGTATTGATATAATTACAAGCCAATACGAAATGTAATTGTCAAAACACAAAGAGATAGCCGATGATTGACATTCATCGATTATGAAGCACACGTGGTATTGAGGGGTTTTTCAGTGTAGACGTAGAGTATAAATAAAGAGACGATGCCAGTCAAATCAATACGAAAGTTTTAATTGTTATAAGATAGAGACTACACAAGATAGAGAGAAGACATATTATACGTTTATTTACTCTATTGTATTTAGAAGTGGATGAGTAAATTAAATTAAAACAATAATGATGTATGTAGAGGACAACAACGAAGGACATGGACGTTTTAGAGAGACTCTTACGTTTCCTGATTGTGTTCTTGTTAAACAGAAAATGGGGTCGAAATCAGAACCCAATTCAAGATCAGGATCATTCAAAAGGAAAACTATAATAAACGTACTCGAGGAAGAAGATAAGCGAAGAAACAGTTTACCAATTTCAACTGAAAAGGCATTGTCAAGTTCATACAATGATATTTCAGAATACAGAAGGCGTCAACCAAAGAGGGTTCGTTCCTTCAAAACAACATCGAAAGGAATAGCCACTGCAACGAAGGGGGACAGACGAGAAAGTAACGTAAGTGACAAATCAATGAAAGATTTAAATAGAAAAAGACTATCAAGTGCCACCTCAGACGATAGTGCCATATGCTGTGGCTGTTCCTCAACCTCCTCAAGTGGATATTTTCGTGTGTGTATAATGGGAGCAGATGCAGTTGGGAAACGGACACTTATTAATCAATTCATGAGCTCAGGGCTTATGTCTCCGAATGTTTTTGAAATAGGTAGGTTGTTTATTGAAAACAGATACATTATTTATTCTTTATGGTTGGATTATTGAAAGTCGCAGGTTACTTAATTAGAATCAATATAAATTAAGTACTGTACAGATATTGGACATGCTTTGGTGGTATTCATAGTCATGAATATTTTTAATCTGTAAGAAATGATAAGTATTATGTTTCAAGTACTGAATATATATCATGCAAATAGTCACGTTCAAGAATCATCAAAAATAACAATACTAATTCAAAATATACCAGATATATATCTTCAGTTGTTAAATTCACGGGTTTTGTAGATCAACAGCAGATATTTTTAAAAAGCATTTGACGATACCGAAAGTGGTAATCTGCAGATTAAACAAAAGCAGAGATATGTTACACAGCAGAAATTTCTTAGAGCAAAGGGATAAGTTTCTATAGGAAAATAGTTGATATTTTCGTAGAATAAAACCAGAGATTTTCTGAGAACAATAGCCGAGTTTCTTTGAATATTTTCTTAGAACAATAACAGATATCATTGAAGAACAAGAGCAGAAATTTCTTCGCTCACAAATTCTCTTAGAACAATAGCCTTGATTTTCTTAAAACAAGTGACATTGTCCTTACAATAACTTAGTTCATTGACTCAGTAAAATTGTCTATGACAATCGCTTTTTTTCCCAGAGCGATCGCACCAAAGGGTAAATTAATTCAATAAAATTAGCTAGCATGTTTAAGTTAAGGTGTAGATAATTTCACTTTACATAATGTATAAATCGAACTTATAATGTAACTACAAATGTACCCACCATACGAGATATATATATATTTTTTTTTTTACAAAATACTTGATTAACTTTCAGGAGACCCAGATGACAATATGCTTTCTGTAGTGATAGACAACGAAGAATCAACATTAGAATTTGTGGATTTTACAGAACATGAGGTATGATTGTTTTATTCATAGTAATTTTATTTCATTTTGCAAATACTGTACCAATAGCTAATACACCCGATACAAAATATAATTATCATTGTAATAAAACACAAGAGATCTCTGTCGGATTAAAGTATTGATTTCTTTAAAACAGCCATTCACGATGGAATTAATAAAAACACAAGAAAAATAGTTGATAGTCATGTGGTTATTTTGACCTTTAATTAATAATTTAGATTTTCCCAGTAGTTTTCAATTAATTCAAATAAGACATTTTTTTTATTCAGTCATGTGTATTGAAGTCAACATTAATGAAATGTTATTTCTAGCTGTAATAAATCGTGTCTCTACAATCTTTAACAGTAATGGACATGATGTAGTAAACATCTAAATAAAGAACAGCACTGTCACTGTTATGAATCACTAACACTAATTGCGCAATTGATTAAAAAATCAATATAAAAACAGACAAATAAATCATAATATTATTGTACAGAAAGTCATTTGTGTCAAGCTAACAAACAGTGTCTGATTTCACCATTTTGTTTATCGATGCGATATTTCATGTACACGTTCAACTTAATTATATTAGAAACCAATCATTCAGATTAAATAAGAAATAAACAAATGTGTCCATTTTGTATTATCAAAGGGCATCTGATCAATTTCTTCGGTTGCAGAGATAATTAAAGACTTGTTTTAACGTTACGGAATATCTGTGTTACAGATAATCATGGCAATTCTCCATTGTGATAGTCACTATCCCGTCCCCCCTCCTTTTTCATGACTCATTCCCGGATGTCCACGATGAGCAACACGATGAGTACCACCAGCAGATCAAGAACTGCTTACCTTTTCGAAGCACATCAGTTCACATCCGGTTATAAGGAGGTTCGTGCGCTCAATCTTTAGTTTTATTATAGCTCATTTGGTATCTACCAACTTGCCCACCAAGCAATCAATCAACCAATCAAACTTGCCTGAATTCGATTTTACGATGCATTAAAACAATAACCAAATACGCTTTGCATTAATATGGGTTTTGTTTTTATTTGTATAGGATGATAGATTTCCTGTGGATGCATATATCGTTGTATTTTCCGTCCACGAAAGACCAACATTCGATGTTGCCATCAGATATCTACAATATGTGCGAAACGAGCAATACAGTGACCGACCAATTATCATTGTAGCAAATAAAGTTGATCTGGTACGGAAGCGACAAGTTAGCAGCGATGGTAAGTTTGGAATAAATGTATTGCTTTTACAGTAGTCCAATTAGAACAATAAACCACAACTTGAGAGTTTGAATGTTTTTAAGAATATATCAAATCCTTTATTCCCAAATACACAAACATATTCTTTAGAGATTGATTGATTGTTGCTTAACGTCAAGTGAGCAGTAATTCCTCTAGATTCATGATAGGAACAAGTTTACAAGTAATACATCATAAATGTACATGTTAAAGGTGGAACACCATAGCATAAATTTATGGACATATATTAAATTAACAAAATGTAAATAGTAGCTGCTGTTAGCTATGGTTTTCATTACTTATCACTGGGTATGTAATAAGAGCAAGGGAACGAATGCCATATGTAAAGCAGCAACTGATTACCCTTCCGGAACACCCGGTGTTTATTGGGGTTCGTGTCACCCGATATTTAGTTTTGTAGATCATTGTTTGTCCTTTTTTTTTTCATTTGGCCATTGTATTGTCTGCTCCTCTTCGATTTACGGCTTCGTGTTTCCCCTTTGGTATCTTCACACTTTTTTACTTGTAATTACCGTGGCATTCTCAAACATAAGACACACCCGGTTATTGCCAATACTACGGGCAAGTTGTGGCATGCACAATATGAAGACGACATTATAGGACGGGTTGTAACAAACAACACTCCTAATTACATACCTCCGGGGTTTATTTCTAACAGCACGATGTCACAATAACCACTACAGTTAGCTGACACTATTAGATAGCACATCCATACTTCACACACAATAACCACTACAGTTAGCTGACACTATTAGATAACACATCCATACTTCACACACAATAACCACTACAGTTATCTGACACTATTAGATAACACATCCATACTTCACACACAATAACCACTACAGTTAGCTGACACTATTAGATAACACATCCATACTTCACACACAATAACCACTACAGTTAGATGACACTATTAGATAACACATCCATACTTCACACACAATAACTACTACAGTTAGATGGCACTATTAGATAACACATCCATACTTCATACACAATAACCAACAATTAGCTTAATGTCATATACTGTGTTTGTTGTGTGTTTATAGCCCATAATACTGAGGGGCACATGTTCTACTAACGATTAGATAAAATACAATATAGATAAATCAGCAATTATAACTAACAGAAATCCCGACGGATAAAATACCACTTGGAAATATAAATACCATAAAACAACTCGACAACAAGTCTCATAAAAGCATGGAGAGTAATATCTGGTGCTTAAAGAGACTCAGTATAAAACATAGAGTAATACTGATGCTTCGAGAGACTCAGCATAAAACATAGTAATACATGGTGCTTCCAAAGACTCAACATAAAAACATAGAGAGAAATACATGGTGCTTCGAGAGACTCAGTGTCTCTTTTACCATGACACTGACATCGTGGTGAATGTCAGAATATATACAGTAACACATGAAAATTAATCACATACAACAAAACACAAATCGAGCATCGTTTTCACGAGAAAATCTAAAATATTTTTTATATGGACAGTAATATCTCCAGGTTGTGAAATTGTCTAGGGGAAATTGTTTTGTAAACAATATGATGATGTATTTGTTCGGGAAGTTACCGAAACAACAATTAAATAAGTCGATATATTTCATAACATAAAATAAAACTTATTATTTCTCACTATGTTTTATTTTTTATTCTTTCAGAAGCCAAACATCTTGCCTCTAAATTCATTTGTAAATACATAGAGACATCTGCGACACTGAATCATCAAGTTGATGAACTCTTAGTAGGAATTCTAAAGCAAATTAAACTGAAGCTGAATCCGGAAGTAATGGATAAGACAGCTGCCACATCTAAAGATGTTTGTTTTAAAGGACCTAAGGGACTTTTAAATAAATTATTCCATTTGAAACCGAAAGTGAAGGCATATAATGATGTTCTAGCACCATGAAATGAATTGTATACATCACAACGAGATACATTCCATAAATATATTCTAAATACAACATAAATGTGCCTTACAACAAGAGGAAACGTGTATTGACAGTGAACAGTATATAGTGCCTAAAACTGATAAACAGTTGATGCGTCATTTACATGTCTTGTGTTTGGTACTGTTAAACAGTTCATGTTTCATTTATATGTCTTGTTTGGTACTGTCAAGTATCGAATATTGATGCATATTTAGGTTATTATTTTTTTTTTTTAGTTTTTGTTTTAAGTTAATTAAAAGATATTCATTTTATGCATTTATCAATAACAATTTGTAAACTAATAAACAATCACAGAAATACGTTGTTTTTGTATTACAAATATTAACATACATGCTAACATCAGTAAAGATAAAACTTCAATCTTATTTGTCAATCAATAATATCAGCAGCCCATTTATTGTACATTGAAGAAAATGACTTTATTCGCCAAATAAAATGCGAAATATGTAGTCATCTTACATATTTTGTTTTTAATAATTTCTAAAACAGACACCATTTTACTTTGCATCGATCGACCTTTACACCCACGTCTGTTTGTAATGTGATATCGTGAAAAATAAAAGGTTAAACAGTTGTAATAACAACTTAAACAAATAGCCCACTCATCCACCCTCAAACTTTTAAACACGGTACACATTAACAAGCGGATGGTAATCTCTTTCCTGTATTGGAACAGGTACACAATATGAAAGGGTTCAACCATTTCCTCTCTTGATACATAGGTCTCCAACACAGAAGCACAAATAAGTTAAACCGCATCGGTGGCATAATTTGTTAGCGTGCTCGCCTCGAGTGCGGTAGATCGTGGGTTCGAGCCGAGGTATTTGTTGCTTCTCCGCTAAGCGCGCAACATTAAGTAAGGAGAAACAGCAAAGACTGGTTAGTTTAAACAATATTTATTTTATGAAATTTCAACATACAATTATTCCAATATATATACTTAAACAATGTTCAATGGGATTCAGAAACAAGTTATCAAACTTATGTAAATCTGTCTCCCTAATTATAATTAGATATTGATAACATTAGTAAACAGTGGTTAGTAGAATGATCATAGTGAAGAAAAAAAAAATCAAAAAGCAATTGCAGGTTAATTTGAAAAAAATATTCAAAAAAAAAAAAAAATTACAAAGACGGAGCTGTCACTTAATATCCGCATGGTCTACAACCCAATATATATAGTTCATGTGCAGACTGGTCAATTCCTTTCCACATTTATGTTTAATCAAATCGTTTTGTTCTGGCAATGTACTTTGATACAGTTTCAAATGCCAATCTGTTTTCATTTTCATTTTTTAAGCTGTTGCCAAATATTAAAGAGTGTACATCGATAGTACCTAGAGTTTGTATAGTTTCATTTCTAATAATTATATAATTTGGACATTGCAGCAAGTAATGAGCAGTAGTTTCTATTTTTCCACATGTACACATACCTGAATTAATAATATTTTTTTGAAAGAGATGATCTTTAAGGGAGCTACATTTGAGACGTAAGCGCGCGAAAATAATTTGCTCTTTTCGTGATCCAAAATTAAAGTAATATGATTTTTTACCCAAATTTCTATTTAAAAAACGTTTAAAACAATATTTTGATGAATTCAATCTGATATCATTTGGGATATTATTCCAAAGCTTAATCGAAGACGGCAAAAAAGAATTTTGATAATAAGAAGTCCTGCAGTTAAGATAGCCTGTGTTGTTTGATCTCCTGGTGTTATGTTGATGGGTTTCAGATATTTGGGGAGGTACTAAAGAATTCAAAAAAGACTGGTTGGCTCGGAATCAGAATAATGTATCCGAGTGGGGCGACATGTCTACCCGCGGACTGTTGTTCCAACTCAGCGTAATGGTCTAGTGCAAAAGCGGACCTCATTATCATCTCATTGAAAATTAACGTGTTCTCGCCATGATATAGCTGAGAAATGGCTGAATTGGCGTCAAACAACAAGCACTCACTCAATCACAAATAAGTTATAAAAATAAACAAATTCGCTTCAGATCAAATAAACCACACATTTTTACAGAAATAGCGACATCATAAATACAGAGTACATAAGCAGTCATTGATTGATGGTAGTTAACCAAATACTACTATTATTAGTTAGAAAGTCGGAATATTGTGCTTGCAGACCATTAATATCATGATAAAAAAAACAATTGATAAGTCTAATCGATTGAATATCAATAAGTCAAAAACGTCCAAAGATATTGATGGTCACCGTTAGAGACCTGAAATAAACTGTTTAAAAAAACCGACAAAAACAATAAATAGTAAAGCTAAACGTTTCCAGTGTTCTATATCTAGAAAAATTAATATTGAGGAAATAATATTACACAGGAATGTGTGGGTAGATATAATTAAGTCGGTTGAAAGGATATCCCTTTATGTCACTACCATGCAGACTGATTATCATATTACCCAAGTCAATGTTGTAGTATAATCGTTTGGCATTATCCATTTCACACTTATATCAAATGACAGGATATACGTATTATCTATACTCTCAAGCATAAGGCAAAATAATAAGCAAAACGCAAATATCAATTTGCCGACAGCCCGCCGTACGTGATGGACGCCGGATTTATTATTAACTGAAAAATGTTATGTTACATGTCATTTGTAATCAATTCACAATGTACACAACCAACATTTCAAAGAAAACTATATATTGCATAATTAGAATTCCGTCACAGATGGGCAAGGCCGTCCAGGAAAAACCAAAGTAATTTGGAAACCTGTTTCCGATGACAATGCTCGAACCCATCTCTGGACAATCAGGTGTCGGACCTCACCTTAAAAAATTTACAACAAAGATGCAAATAGTAAATAATGTAAGACTAACATACAGACATATTTTTTGTTGTTACACGTATGCACGACTCCTAGAAAGTGAAGAGAACCAAACGAACACACCTAAATTCCCAACCACAAGACAATGCTCTCATTGGTCAATCTCGACCATTACCGTATGGATATTCATTAGTATCAAACCGGCAATACAATATTTTCCCGCTATTCTTCGAACCGCGGGAAAATATTAGTATTATCTATACTCTCATAAGGCAAAATAATAACCAAACGCAAATATCAATTTGCCGACAGCCCGCCGTACGTGATAGAAAAACACAAAGAACGGGGGCCATAGAAAGAGAGAAAAAATTACAATCCCAATATTTGTGATACTTTCAGGCGATTATGTGTAGAATCAACAATGTACCGATCTTTGCTCGAATCGGATTTCCATCTCTCCATTTCCACCTCTCGTTTACATTAGCATTAGCTGCGGTTGTAGCACCTCCCGACCTGAACAAGTGAAGACCGACGTTACAATTCGGAGAAACCAATTTAACCCTTTTAACCAAAGCCTCTCTCGCTGCTGTATAACTAAGTTTCTTGTCTTTGTTGACAAGGTTACATGTATGACCAGATCTATAGATTGGACGAAATAAGAAACTGTTTGAACCACTGCTAAAACCTGGTAGGTTAATATATTTCAACAACATTGTGTATGGATAAGCTAGGGTAGAACCTATATGAGAATTTCATTACTTTGTCTATATTGGTATTCAGAATTAAACAATTGTCACTAATTTTGATATCGTTAAAAACGCAAAGAGCTAATCTCGTCATATCTGAGAAAAACTGAAAATCTTAATAACATCATTGTCAAATCTCTTATAATCAACAAGTCTGTTGAATCCACAAACATTGTGCATAGTTCAATTAAAGTTTCTGTCGAAATGGGATCTTTTTTCTCGGTCTTCTTCGAATCGGTACGTTTTGATGCTTCAAGTACGGACATAGCAAAACTATTTGTGGTAGGATCTTGTAGCCCATTCACCTCGTGTGTCCATTTGGTGCCATAAAAAGCGTTATTTACTGGATGAAAAGAAGAACCACTGTTCACTAAATGTGTCAAGTATAATGCAACATGTACCGGTTCTGCGGGTAAAGATTTGTATCCGTGTTGTTAAATAAAACGTTCCCATCGCTTGAATCCATAAACATAACTTTTTACCGTATGATCACTTTTACTATTCACGAGGAGTTCACACATTTTTGGAAATAAATTGTACAAGTGACTTCCTGGTTTCACACCGCTATCCTGAATGGCGTTGTCAACAAACTGGTTTAGCTTAATGCCTGTTAAAATAAATAAAAACACAGGTAAACGTACGAACCTAATTAAAATTGTCTTCTTAAAGCTATTAAACGAAAATTCAGTTGCTGTGAACCGAAAATACCATTTTGGCCTCTGCCTCTTTTAACTAAGCTATCGCCTTGAACGCATGTGTGCGATTATGAATTTTCTGAAATGACCATCTTTACTAACTACCATCGGCCAAAATGGGGCCATTGTCCACTCGGGGACAATCAATGTTCCTTTACACTTTTCATGCTCCAATTTGTTTATCACCTGTGGAATTAAACGTGGTGGGGGCACTAACCAATTTTAGTGCATTGCCATGTAAACCTAAATGCGTCGATACCTGCTGTACCGGGACACCAGAACTTGGAAAAATATTGTTTGCATTTCGCGTTTATCATGAGGAAACCTATCTGAAGAATGTGGACCCCATAAAATTATCCAAGTATTTAAAAATAAAGTCTTCGATTTCCCAATCCGATATTCTACTAAGACTG
This sequence comes from Gigantidas platifrons, assembly GCA_002080005.1. Classification (NCBI taxonomy): domain Eukaryota; kingdom Metazoa; phylum Mollusca; class Bivalvia; order Mytilida; family Modiolidae; genus Gigantidas; species Gigantidas platifrons. The sequence goes on from MJUT01002884.1 coordinate 297,125, forward strand.
TCTGTCTTGTCGTTTGATTCTCTTGGTATCCAAACTGCGTTCATTTTTAACTGAATTTTTTAAACATAGTTTATGTACTGACATTACTTTTTCATGTAGTATTCTCTTCCTACTACCTACCCTCAATATTGTCACATTTTTGTTGTCGGTATACACTCTGACAACATTACCATTCAAGTAGCCAATAACACTTTTCAATGTCCTATTAACTGCCTAGAGCTCTCTCCAAGTAGAGCTTTGGGCTTTTTCATCATATGACCAACTGTCATACGTTGCAACTGGTTCGTCCTCTGAACCTGTGGTCAAATGACCACCGAAACCAGTCTCTGATGCATCACAAAATATGTGAAAATCATGTGCTTGGTTATACGTCAAATGACATAACTGAGATCCTATCTCATTCAACATATCTATGTTATTCACCCAAAATTTGCATTCTCTGAATGCGCCATGGCTTACCATTACTTTGGAGTTCCAGCTTAACCTGCCTAATACACATTCATATAAATATCTGGTTCTCAATCGGGCCTGATCCCCGAATACTGCCTGTATGGATATCACCTGTCCTACGATTCCTGCTAAAAATATAACTTGAAACAACACTGTCTCAGTCTGATATCTTTGTATCAGATCAGGTAAAGAAGCCTTTAGCTTATTAACTCTCTTATATGTAATTCGCAGACTACCTTCTGCCATGTCCCAACAAAAACCTAACCACTATAATTTATGAGTTGGGATCCAGTTACACTTTTCGTGAGCGATAGAAAAAAAATTCAAGGTCGTTCTGAATAAATTTACTTGAAATTAATGCGTCTTCATAGCTTGCGCCACCCTCTAAGCCGTCATCTAAGTACATGACGATCTTTAACCCCTGACCTCTTCAGTATTTAATAATCTCTCTCATAACTTTACTGAAAATATGCCCGCTTGTTGCTAAGCCAAAAGGCAAGACATTATAAATATAATACTGATTTTCCCATTGAAAACCCAAATATGTTTTGTCTGCATGCACATTTTTTAAGTGGTGATAGGCACTTTTTAAGTCGTAAGAGAAAATAAAATCTCCTCTATTGAATAACTGTCTTGCTGTTGTCGCATCCTCATATTTGTGCTTGAATTTATACAAATGTGGATTAATGTGTCTAGCATCTAACACCAATCTTATAATTTCTCCGCTATTATTTGCCACTGGTTAAGGGTTTACGACAAATGGTTTTTGTGTCACCCGACTAATGCAAAAAACTTTTTTGTAATAACCTTTCGATTTCATCGTTTACAAAATCTGTATCGTTACGTGCTGATTTATTGTTTTCAAGAACTATTTCATCTGGTATATGTAAAAATGGTATTTTGTATCCATTTTCTATAACATCAACAATATAAGAGTTTGCACCGATTTCTTTCCATCTACTGTATTTACCTTCCCAGACAAATTTTCCACGCCTGTACTATTTTTATACGCTTGAGTAAGTTTACTATCGATCGTAGTATGTGTATTGCTGTTTGACACCTGTGATATAGACTTAGGTGTGGTCGATTCTACTCCTAAAGGTAAAACTGCTTATCTTATTTCTAAGTTCCACTGTCTGCTTCGGACACTCTCTCCTCCAGTGTCCCTTCTCATTACAATTGCACTGCTCCTCGTTCCCCCTTTTCTTGAATTTGAATGTATCCGTTATATTCTCGTCTATTTTCACAATCTGGGATTGCGACAAAGCTTTCTGCTTTTCTTGAATATTACGCTGAACACCATATAGTCTGGCGTCAGGAAGTGAAGTTAAGCTGCTCAACAACTGGTTTTGTGTACTCTGCACGGCACTGTGTACTTTTTTCTCGATAGTATCTCGAAGCTCGACGCCCATTTGTTGTTGTTACACGTATGCACGACGGCTAGAAAGTGAAGAGAACCAAACGAACACAGCTAAATTCCCAACCACAAGACAATGCTCTCATTGGTCAATTTCGACCATTACCGTATGAATATTCATTAGTATCAAACTGACAATACAATATTTTCCCGCTATACTTCGAACCGCGGGAAAATATTAATATATGCAGTAACCGATATCAGAGGATAAGCATAGGACACACACATGCCTTGTGTATAATATAACAGAATCCACCATGACAAGTGGCACACACACATAACACTAAAGATCAAAATAATGATCTCTACAAAACAGAAAGCATACAACTTTGTCATATATGTAGCAAACCTTTAGTATATAACAGCTGTAGAGTAAAATATAATAACTCCCACATGATACATATGTCTTATAGATACTAATACCATAATGTCTGCACTCAGACAATTAAATAATAAACAATTATTTGAAATATTCTAACAGAGAATGTTTATTGTACAGAGGAGTGCATTGTTAATGAGCAATATATGTTTTACAAACAGTCAACTTCAACAATCTGACAAATCTTAACGAAAATAATATAATCTGATCTGAAATTCCAAACGTAGCACAGTGTATCTTAATCATAAGTTGGCACAGAAACCGAAACACTTTTGGGAAAGTGTATCAATCAACAATATAGAATCTACCAACCAAGTAATATATACAGTCCGACAAAAGTTAAGCACCACCTGACTTGTTTCAGTAATATCTTTTCTAATAATGAACTTATTTAAAATCGGTTTGCTGTTTTCGTTACCTGTACACACATACTTACTTACCTGTGAAACAGGTTATTGATAGATTTTTATTTATGTGTATATGACAGGGTGTGTAAAGTGCCACGTGTACTTTTCAACATTTGTGTTTGCGAACGAAAGCTGATTTTTTTTGTGTAGAGTTTTAAGTTTCATTTTCTATTGGTTTGGTATGGTGCGACGAAAATTAACCATACCAGAAAGGTGGCAAGCTGTTGGCATGCATAACGGTGGTCTTAGCCATAGAAGGGTGGCAGACCACTTCAGGTTTAACCATTACATCATTGTACGACTGATGCAGCGTTTTCGTCAAACGGGGAATGTTACTGACCGTCCACGTGCAGGTAGACCTCGCAAAACGACGCCGAGAGAGGATCGGCTCATATTCAGACGGGCGCGGCAACGGCCGTTCAGTACTGCTGGTGCACTTCGTGGTAATTTAGCGTTTGGAGGCCATATTAGCACACGCACTGTAATCAGACGCCTCCACCATCAGGGAATGCGAGAGCGACGACCATAAAACGTCCACAGTTGACATTACGTCATCGCCATGCTCGATTTGACTGGTCACATAATCATTTGGGGTGGACTATTCGCACATGGAGACGGGTCCACTGGTCTGATGAAAGTCGTTTTTGTTACGCCCTACCAACGGTTGTGCAAGGGTTGGGCGCCAACGAAACACTTCATTTCTGGACAACCACATTTTGGGCACAACTGCTTTTGGGGGTGGGGGTGTAACTGCCTGGGGTTGTTTTTCCTTTGACTGTAAGTTGGACTTGTACGTTCTTGATGGTAATCTGACAGGCCAAAAATACCGTGACAATGTGCTCGCACGACACGTAGTCCCCTATTTCGACAATCATCCGTTGGCTGACAGGCCACTGTTCATGGACGACAACGCTAGGCCACATAGAGCCCGAATTGTACAACATTTTTTACAGCAAGAGGCTGGTCAGACAATTCCATGGCCTGCGATGTCTCCAGACATGAACCCTATAGAGCATGTATGGGACTTTATTGGCCGAAAAATTAATCAACGCAATCGAAAATGTCAAAATATTGACGAATTAAGAACTGCTATCTTACAGGAGTGGCAACAGTTCCCTCAAGAACGGCTTAGGCGTCTTGTGCGAAGCATGACGGGGCGTATTACAGAACTTCACAATAAACGCGGTGGATATACTCGTTATTGATTTTCATGCCTTACACATACGCACAATAGATGCATTTAAAAGTTCTTAAAATCTGAAGACTCTGCATTTTAATACAATGTTAAAAACTGCCATCAAAGACAAACTGGTTTTACGTTTTTCGAGCGCCTGTTTTGAACCCCATTTTTGCCACGTCATAGTCACCTCTTTCAGGATGATAAATACTTCGTAGATTGGTGCTAAATCATAATTGGGTATATTATATTACATTTAGACATATCAAATAGCAGTGGAGTTAATTGTTTGAATGTTCCAGCTAATTAATATGCATTATGTTTACATCCATCTAGAACACTGCAATTATCAGTTGCATCTCTAAAAGGAATGTGTGAGTCTATATCATGTCTATTTAAAGGGTATTTTTAATCATATTCACGCGAGTTGAGTTCCTCACGGTGAATGTGGTATTAGACAACGTAGACATTTATGACGTCAAATCTTAACTTCCTAATTGCACCTGTACAACTGTCCCATTCCGACCACGTTATAATAATCACGTATATAAGTAATTAAGTGGGCAAGACGCTTTCCTGGAATAAGCATCAGGTACAAACATAGTCAAAAGATTGGAAAGCCAAATAATTTCAAAGTCTTTGTGAAGCAAGGGGCCTAGATATAAATAGGGTTACCAAAATCGGCTAAGAAATTTACCTTTATTTCAATAAATATAGATAGTGCGGAACTGTGAAGAAGTATGCAAGCTAAGGGCAGACATTTGCCTATAAAAGGCAACACATTTATCTTTAATATCATATATGCTTGGAGATCTCTCAATCGTTCGTTACAATATAATTCATCATAATAAAGTTCCTTCGGGTTCTAGATGTATAGACAAAGATCATTTTAATGATAATCCAATTCACAAAATATAAAATCTGAATACCGAACAATGTTCAATCAAACAGATATTTACCAAATAATACAAACTGTAAGAGAAACTGTAAACATAATGATCTTAACTATGAAAGTTAGATGACTGACACAGACTATGTGAACTTGACAACATTGACCAGATATTCGTACGATGACAATTGCAAACATGTTTAAAAAAAGGTCAATGACAAAAATTTACTACCAATCAAGACATGTGTCGGGATTTGGCTATCAAATTCAGATCAGGAATGTCAAATTCATTGTTGTCTACAATGTCTAACATAAGCGTTGTTGTTGTCAAAGGCAGTTTCATCATCGATGAAATCACTTTCTTTACATACATTTTGTTATTGGCTTAACACGTACAAGCAGAGACAATATTAGCAAATCAATCACGCTAGAACATTGGTTAAAATTCTTTTTGAAGGTCAATATGAACCATATTATATATTATCAGCCTTAAAATGGGAGACATTGACATTTAAAAGATAGCGAATCAATTGTACGGTGACAGCGAAGCTGGAAATGGGAGACATTGACATTTAAAAGGTAGCGAATTAATTGCACGGTGACAGCGAAACTGGAACCGTACAATTGATTCACTACCTTTTAAATGTCAATGTCCCCCATTTTAAGGCTGATAATATATTGTACGAACTTGATGGCATAAAATTGTATTACTTTGTGTGCTAAACCCAATGGGTTGACCGATATAAGTTGATCTGCGTGTTTATTGATTTTTTGTGTAGCTATAAATAAACTTAATTCATAACTACGATTTTCCCGTCGTACAACAGGTGCCGACTATAGCCAATGAAAAGATATCATTTGCGGTCAGTGTAGCTATAAATAAACTTAATTCATAACTACCATCCTACAACAGATTTTTGTATACACATCGGCTGTTAAAATGCCGACTATAGCCAATGAAAAGATCTCATTTGAGGTCAAGTTCGAGCAAATTATATTGCAACGTTGATGCCACAATCGTCATAAAACCAATGTTCTGGTAAAACTGCTAATGTATGCATCGTAGGCGTCCTATGTTCGTCTTGCAGTGACGGAAAAAATCAACGATGCCAATATTATTATTGATGGGTTAAAGATAAATATCAAACAGATGCAGAATTGGATAAGAGGTGATGTTGTCGATACCTGTTTTATGTACTCTCTACCTTCTTCGTTAATTAGGTATCAAGACAGAAATACTCGTGCTTCTAACAAAAAGCGCTAAACAACACATAGTGGAAGAAAGCAATGTACATTGTATCTATGTTGATAACAAATATTGCATGGGTAGTGGAATTCTGTCACAGACAAATCAAATGCTGTAAATATTTGTCTAACACATCTCTTATACTCTACATAATATATTATCTGTCATTTGAATGTGCAATATTAAATAAATATTTCAAGCCCCTTATTCCCAGTAATCTGGACGATGAACTATCTGAAAGAGTGTTGAACAGGATGGATTAGACAAAACCGCTCCCATGTCGCTTCGCATTGCAATGTAGCTCTGCTCTTGATGTTTTTCAAAACCTTCCCTAAACTACAGACCGATGATTTCTGGGATTTAACACTTGACATATACCATATAATGTTAGCTAAATCGGACACCGAAATACCTTTAAATGAATATTTTGAATACGAAACTTTAAAACTTAAAAGGGAGAATGTGCAATTACGCATGGGAAAGATTCAGTCGACACGTCTCAAAGAAAGTGTATAAACTCTGGATCGGGTATGACTAGTTGAAGGGTGGTATACTTAATACAGATCAAGAATCCGTGTAGTAAAATACATGTGTTCTAATTGCCTTAGTAATTTGGTAACTGGGATGCGCTCTTTATGAGGGTATTGATATATATATAATTAGTGGACTTGTTTGTTTAGCTAATTGGTGCTAACGACTGACCTTAACAAGGTTAATTGACAATATTATGAGGAATAATATTCAGCTAATAACTGCTTATCGCTACATGAAACGTTGTAATCTTTGCTAAAGCTTATGTTTTACTGTATTTAAATATTAATTGAATGACCTTTACAAAACAATTAATTTGTGGTGTTTGGCAATTTCTTAATTTGTTGTGTTAGTATATACAAATAAAAAAGTACATGTGTATGAACAATCTTTATAAACCTTATTTGCTAAGGTACCAGTCAATTACTCATCAACAGGGGTTTACCTATTTTGTTTCTTTTCTCTCCCCCACTCAAAAATGGGAAAGCAAATGTGTAAAGTTGCAATACAACCCACTCGATTCTTAGAAAAAAAAAGAAAATATTCTTCTTAAAACATGGAAATGTGTATTTGTTGTGTTTGGAAGGCGTATATTTGTCAGCAGACAGTCGATATTCAAAAGGTTATTCGTTTTTTTTCTTTGATGTTTAACACAACTTTCAACAATGTATCAGTTATATCACAACGGTCAGTTTTATTGGTAAAGGAAACCGGAGGACCCGGAGAAAACCACCGACCAGTCACAAGTCACTGACAAACTTTATCACATAATGTTGTACTCCTAGCCCTGATCCCGATTTGAACTCACAACATCACAGATTGCACATAGGTAGTTGTAAATCCAACTACCATATGAACAAGGCCACGACGGTCGCTTAAAATGTTATCCGTATGATGCCGACTGCATTCAATGGTTCCACACAAATAAGGTAAACAAGCCTAACCAGAGACCAAAATAAATAGGAATGAAAATATAATATAGAATGGTAATAAAGTACATGCCATATAAATGTACTGATTTTATTCCTAGTTTTATCAACAGTTGTACCACCAGATTGTCTATATCATAACAAAGTAAACTAGTCTCTAAGAGTCAATTGTAGTAGCTAAATGATAGCCCTTACTAGGACGATTTTTCAAGGAATTTACAAGTTTAAATGCGTCAGATTTGAACTGTTTAGATTGTATGTCTTATGATACTAGTACCCTAATGGCCGCAATCAGATATCCAAATAATAAACAATCATTCTAACAACGGAGCATGGTGAATTGTACAAAAGAAAGGATTGTTAATGATAAAACAAATGCGTTTGATAAACAGTGAACTTTAACAATCTGATCACTCTTAACAAAATGAATTAATCTATAAACTAATCTCAAACTCCAAACTTAGAACAGCGATAAAAGCTGATTGATATCTAGACAGACAGTTGGCATGAAAACAGATGCATTTGGGGGAAATTCTGGCCATCTACACAAATATATACAAATGAAAAAACACATTAATGTGTATTTGTTGAATAAGTGAAATATCCATGTATCAGAAGCTTAAGTTATTACTGCATTTAGTAAGTGAAGGCATCAGCGTGTCAGACGAAACACGTTATACAGAAAGTAAATATAGCAGTGTCAGACTGAACACGTTATACAGAAAGTGAATACAACGTGTCAGACGGAACACCTTATTCAGAAAGTGAATGCACCAACGTGTCAGATTGTACACCTTATACAGAATGTGAATGCATCAACGTGTCAGACTGAATACGTTATACAGAAAGTGAATGCATCAACGTGTCCGACTGAACACGTAATGCTGAAAGTGAACAAGTTATACAGAATAAGAAAGTACCAACGTGTCAGACTGAACACGTTATACAGAAAATGTACGTATCAACGTGTCAGAATGAACACGTCATGCTGGAAGTAAAAGTATCAACGTGTCAGACTGAACACGTTATACTGGAAGTGAAGGTAACAACGTGTCAGACTGAACACCACGTTATACAGAAAATGAAAGTACCAACGTGTCAGACTGAACACGTTATACAGAAAATGAAAGTACCAACGTGTCAGACTGAACACGTTATACTTGAAGTGAAAGTACCAATGTGTCATACGGAACATGTTATACTGGAAGTGAAAGTATCAACGTGTCATACGGAACACGTTACACTAGAAGTGAAAGAACCAACGTGTCAGACTAAACACGTTATACAATAATGTGCACATAGCCTCATTCTACATGGTTAATGTGTCAAAAGAACGACTGGTCAGAGGAACTTCTTAAGTGCAAAAAAGTCAAAACTCTGAGAAAGTACAGGCGACAAATTTTCGGAGTTATTTGACCGTTTGCAATAAAAGCAATTGACTAGTTATCACGCACTGATGGTATCTCATTGTTGGTGTGTATATATGAATAATGTGTGTGTAAGTGTCAATGGTTGTGTGTACAGCATACAAATAGTCTACAATGTTTTGTGACATGTTCATATATTAATATTTTTGCGAGTATTTAATATGTGAGATGATACATTTTCCATGCCATTTCGTTGACCTCGATATGTTTTCCCTTATTTTCTTATTGATATTGATATTATATATTTATCATCCTTCTCTACGGTGATCTCAGCTTGCAGCACCGTTCCGTAAAACTCGTATCACTTTAGCGCGTGCATAAATATTTGACCCGAACTTATCAACAACTTGACCTGAACTTATCACCCCGATACTCCCAACGTTTTGTCCAAGTATTTAAACTATTGACAATGTAACGTTAAGTTTCTACTTAATAATTCATTATAATTTTGTATAATCTTTCTTTTATAAAAGACATGCGTTTAAAATATGTTGCAACAACGAAATTGACGTTAGAAAATTACCCTTGATCGGCTTGTTGACAAGTTCTGTCGGGACTACTTTTTGACCTTATTTGACCCACGGTTGGGTGATCACACACGTAAACATCGAGGGGAGTTGCGTAACTCTTCTATCGTAAATATTTGTGGTTGTATTCATAATGTTCGCTTCAAATAAACTTAATGAAGATATTTTTTCGTTATTTATAATCAATATGTTCTATCATTCAGGGAATGCTTGGAATAATTTCACAAATATAGAGCTTATACCATGCTACTACCTCCCTCCCCAACATGCAAAGAAAAAATAAAGAAAAAATTCGTCTGCCTACTTAGCAATATTTCATCTTTATCATAGGGAAAACTATTCATGATATCGGAATTTGTCATCGTTAAAAGACAGCAATATTGGAAACGTTTAGGAAGCAGCAAAACTTTTTTATTGACCAGAAGTCGGTTCATATTCCAAAATTGACTCCAAGTTGTGAAAGGACAACATTGTTTTTATTTGTGAAATTTACTTTTGGCCACTAAAACTTTTGCCGATTCCTTGATGTTTGCAATACAGCAAGGAGGTACAATTTCATGTCAATGCAAAACAGTGTTTACTTGTAATATTGAAACTAGGTCAGGATTTGAACCTGAGACCTACTCATCTAAATGTATGACGAGTTGTTCTTACCTCTGAGCTACCTAGATGAATTACAATAATTACAATACAAACACAATATCTGTTTGAATATGCTGTACATCCATTTATAATTGTTGTGTAGTTTGCCAGAAACTAGCAATTTTGGGTTTTTATGCTGACCGATTCGGCAAATAAATGTGTATTACAGTAGGTCTCAAAATGTAAACAAGTCACGGATGGGCCTAAATAAAACACACCAACAGTTAATTATGACAATTTTACACGACTTTTTAGATTTTGTTTTCAAAATGTAGGGAGTTATCCGTTGACATATACCAACACAATTACAAATATTCAGAATACTTACCCGCCGCCTGAAAACGTGCTCATCGTTGATGTGTTGATGGAATGTCGCAAGGTCATGGTCGCCTTGCGGCTGGACATTTTGCTAATTATCTGTCTCTATTACTGATCGCACAAACAACGTCTGAATTAGAAAAGGTTAGAAATTAATTATTATTAATCAATTTAACAATAATTAACATATAACAACGTCTACAAACGAAAAAGAAAATATTGTGAGAATTATATAGCTTGGCGTAATATCAGTAGTGAATGATAGCTGCGGATGAATATGAAATGACGTAAGGTGAAATGTAAGAGACATTTCCCGCGCTATTTTGAGAGAAATGAACTACTAGTAAATATACGAAGAAAAGCGATTTAGTAAGATGATAAATAATTTATCGGGCTTTTGACAGGCATATATCGTAAAATATCATCCCGCTCGCCAGAATATGAAGCTTTGGG
>MJUT01002884.1:317149-350569 GCA_002080005.1 Gigantidas platifrons
ACGAAAATCAATCAAAAATAAAATTATTACACAATTTCAAATATACATGTACATGTAGGTCACATTTTTCTTTCACAAAAAAACCCAAAAATAAACCAAAATGAAGAATCCATTCTTAGGAAATATATGTATTTTAATTTAAATTTGTACATCATGCATTTTTCCGATTTTATGAATGGTTGTGTCAGAAATGTCCATGCTTATTCGAACATTTCTAATATAAAACCTATTACAATATCGAAGTCAGCGACCAGCAGATAAATGCGATGCAGAAAGTCCGTTTTATTTGGGAGTGAATCGCATGAAGAATGCTAAACACTGGTACAAAAACCAACCATTAGGGGGAAAAGCCTTAAAAAACTTAATGAAAAAGCAGTACAAAAATCAAATGTGGATTAAAAACAAAAAGCTTACCAATCATTTTGGTCGAAAGACAGCCGTCACAAGACTACTGGAGGAATGCCTTACATTAACATCAATATAACAACATTCAGGCCATAAAAACATTTCAAGTATAAACAATTATGCAGTCAATAGTGTCAAAACACAGAAAAAATGTCCGCAATTCTAAGTAGAATCAGGAAGCCACATATATGTACATCGGAAGAATTAAACAAACACTCTAAAGCTGACAGTAGTGAATCAGATAGTGTACAACAAATTGCAACTGTAGAGCAAATTCCATGTAACAATCCTCAGCCTGAAACAACACCGCAAAGCAGTGGAAGCACAAGTACATGGAACTCAGCATCGGGACCGCTCAATTTTAGTCATTTNGATATACAAAAATAAGTATATGTATGCAAAATATGTCTAGAGCAAGTTGTAGGATAGATTTGAAGTAAACGTCTAAAAACAAACTGAGGTAAAATAAATACATTTCGTAAGTTTATTCTTGGGTACATAGTATCTTCCTGGACGTAAGTTGTATTGTCATTGTACAATATTATATACTCATATAAATATTTTGAATCTGATTTGATAAAACACTGTCACGTGATATTTATCCATTCGTCGGGTCAACCGCTAATCTTAAGGTCTCATAGTAAGGTCCACCGCTCGCGAGGAAATCCCAAGGAAATTCCCACGTGTTTCCCATCATAGTTACTTCTCTTGATTCAACATACAAGGCGTCCAGCGACAGGTTCGTCGCTGTAGGCGAAGAAGAAATGGAACGATTGCTTTCGGAAAAGGACTCCTAGAACACGAAGAGGAAAATTTCGATTTCTCTTAAATACTTCAGAACATTCTTGGCAAAAAAGTAACAGAAATGCCGATTACGAAAGCTTTGCTTGTGATGTTTTAGACGATTGTCTGAAAGCGTTTTCCGCTAGCCCAAGGAGCACAGACGGAATACAATTTAAGACCACACTTCAAAGCATTCGCTATGGTGTTAAAAACACATTGTTGAGACCATGGACCTTGACATTTCTGATAAAACAATATTTTCAAACAGTAACAAAATGTATGAGGCAGTGTTGGTTGATATGAAGAAAGGTTTGGGTGTAGTCGATCACAAGCCACCCATAACACAAGATGACTTAAAAAAACTGTATTCAAGTGATACTCCTGTCTTTAATGTAAATTCAGCTGCATGACTGCAATCAAAAATATGGTTTGAAATAATGTTTTATTAGTGCAGAAGGGGACAAGAAAATCTTCGAGAAATGAAGAAGTCAACATTTGCAGTGGCAACAGAGGGCGAGAGACCAAGTTGTAGATGAAATGGACAAAAAACATAGAGAACACTCAGATGATTAAGTTACAGAAGGACGGATGTATGATATCCTAGGTATATTTTTAGAAACTAAATACAAGAATATACTGCAATTTAATAAACATGTACATGTGTATACAAGTTTACAATTAGCCAATCACGGGCCCTCAAGGGGCAAAGACAGTACGATCAATGATCAGTACATGAAGACATAAATAATAAAAGGCAACAGAAATACAAGTTATGCTAGAGCAATAAAAGTTTGTATAGCTACGGTGATATAAATTCATGTTACCCCACAGTCCAATAAGAATTGGCTCACCCAATATAATTCTTGTAAAACTAAAGAAAATCGAACAACCCTATTCAATTATACACTCCGACAAAAGTTAAGCACCACCCTATGTTTTTATCGATACTGTTAAAACAATAAAATAGATATCACCATTTTTCTTACACTTCTTAAAAGACTACACCAAGGGCTCTAAAATTATCAATCTACGAAGTATTCATCATCCTGAAAGACGTGACTATGACGTGGAAAAATGGGGTTCAAAACAGACGCTGGAAAAACGTAAAACCAGTTAGTCAAGCAGAGTCTTCAGATTTTACGAACTTTTAAATGCATCTATTGTGCGTATGTGTAAGGCATAAACATCAATAACGAGTATATCCACCGCGTTTATTGTGAAGTTCTGTAACACGCCTCGTCATGCTTCGCACAAGACGCCTAAGCCGTTCTTGGGGGAACCGTTGCCACTCCTGTAAGATAGCAGTTCTTAATTCGTCAATATTTTGACATTTTGGATTGCGTTGGTTAATTTGTCGGCCAATAAAGATAAAAATACATGCTCTATAGGGTTCATGTCTGGCGACATCGCAGGCCATAGAATTGTCTGCACAGCTTCTTGCTGTAAAAAAATGTTGTACAATTCGGGCTCTATGTGGCCTAGCGTTGTCGTCCATGCACATTGGCCTGTCAGCCAACGTGTGGTTGTCGAAATGGAGGACTACGCGTGGAGCGAGCACATTGTCACGGTATTTTTGGCCTGTCAGATTACCATGAAGAACGTACAAGTCCAACTTACAGTCAAAGGAAAAACAACCCCAGACAGTTACATTCCCACCCCCAAAAGCAGTTGTGCCCAAAATGTGGTTGTCCTGAAATGAAGTGTTTCGTTGGCGCCAAACCCTTTCACGCCCGTCGGTAGGGCGTAACAAAGACCCGACTCCATGTGCGAATAGTCCATCCCAAATGATCATGTGACCAGTCAAAGCGAGCATGGCGATGACGTAATATCAACTGTGGACGTTTTATGGGTCGTCGCGCTCGCATTCCCTGATGGTGGAGGCGTCCGATTACAGTGCGTGTGCTAATGTGGCCTCCAAACGCTAAATTACCACGAAGTGCACCAGCTGTACTGAACGGCCGTTGCCGCGCCCGTCTGGGTATGAGCCGGTCCTCTCTCGGCGTCGTTTTGCGAGATCTACATGCACGTGGACGGTCAGTAACATTCCCCGTTTGACGAAAACACTGCATCAGTCGTACAATAATTAACCCTGAAGTGGTCTGCCAACCTTCTATGGCTAAAACCACCGTTATGCATGCCAACAGCTTGCCACCTTTCTGGCATGGTTAATTTTCGCCACACCATACCAAACCAATAGAAAATGAAACTTAAAACTCTACACAAAAAAATCAGCTTTCGTTGGCAAACACAATTGTTTAAAAGTACACGTGGCACTTTACACACCCTGTCATATACACATAAATACAAATCGATCAATAACCTGTTTCACAAGTAAGTAAGTATGTGTGTACAGGTAACGAAAGCAGCAAACCGATTTGAAATAAGTTCATTATTAGAAAATATATTATTGAAACAAATCAGGTGGTGCTTAACTTTTGTCGGACTGTATATAATGTCAAATAGACAGACAGAACAGAAAAGTCAAGGCAATGAATACACCAAAAAAAAAATAAAAAAGGAACTATTTTTTTAAACTTAAAAATAAAAATGGAACCTTCAAATGTATGGCATGAAATAACATAAAAATAATTGAATTCTACATATCACAAGCATATGATACATGTACGTTGTATGATATTTCATTGTTTGAATTTAATTGAAAATACATGTATCTATGAGAAATATATTTTTCCAGGAAATATCAATTGTCCAGTGGCTTCATTTGAGAGTTACATATCACAGTTGAATCAGAAGTGCGAAGCATTATGGCAGAGGCCAAATGATTTTGTTTATGAAAGTGGCACTATCTGGTATAATAAGTCTCCTGTTGGAAAACATCTTTTGGGGTCAATGATGACAAATATTTCAAAACGCAGCCAATTGTCAAGACATTATACTAACCACTCTATTCGAGCGACAAGTATTACAATTATGGATGAAAGTGGCTTGGAAAGCAGGCATATTATGAAAGTATCTGGTCATAAGAGTGAAGCTTCATTAAAGTCGTATGCACAAAACATACCAAACAAGAAGAAAATAGAAAGAATGCTTATCAAATTCACTTGGTCAGAGCGCTGTTGGTTCAACACTAAAATTAATATTAAAGAAACTGATTAACTTGATGAGGATTTAGCAGATGTGTTGAATGGACCGTTTGATCTTGAACCGCTTTCAAACTCTCAATTGCAAAATAGTGATCTGCAGTCTTCACCTGCGCTACCACATCAGCTTCCACTTGGTTTTGTGTTAAACATATTTTATTCACAACTAAATGAATAGGATTGAACAACAGGCTATGCATGTACAAGCTCTCTCCTTGTACATGTACAATGCATATATTCAATAAAACAAAGTATATAACAATTATATCAATAATATAAGATAATTATGTTCATTCAATACATGTAATTCTGAACACCATTTTCAATGACTTGATAATAATGATGATGTCAACTTTGTACTAGACTAACAGACTTAATTGGATGTCCATAGTGCTAGCATACTGAATAAACAGTCCGCTGGGAGACATGTCGCTCCACTCTGACACATTATCCTGATTCCAATCCAACCTGTCTGTTCTTACTCCTTAAAGCTGTGTGCAGCAAAGTTACATAATAGTGTCACTGGGGGACATTTAGGAATTAAAAAGACTCTTTCCAAAGTCAGGGAAAGATTTTCAAAGGCAGGATGTAGAAAATTGGTGTAGACATTGTGATATGTGTGCGTCTAAAAGCGCCCTAATAAAAAGCCACGTGCTCCACTCCAACAATATAATGTTGGAGCTCCCTTAAAACGCATTGCAGTAGATATTTTAGGTCCTTTATCGAGGACAAATAAGGGAAACATATATCTTTTGGTGGTTGGTGACTATTTTTCAAAATGGTCAGAAGCTATTCCTATCCGGGATCAAGAAGCTATAACAGTTACTAATAAGCTGGTCGACCGAGTTATTTCTATATTGGGCGTACCCATGGAGATTCACTCTGACCAAGGTTCTACTTTTGAGTCGCAGGTTTTTAAAGAAATGTGTAAACTTTTAGGTTTACACAAAACCAGAACGACAAGTTTAAGGCCACAAAGTGATGGCATGGTAGAAAAAATTAATGCTACCATAGAAAATATGCTGGCCATTTTTGTATCTGAAAATCAGAAAGACTGGGATGAATATATATTTTTACTCATGATGGCGTATCGAGCTGTTGTTCATGAAACTACAAAAGTTTCACCTCGTGAAATGATGTTTGGCCGTACTATTAATTTACCAATAGATCTTGTTATTGGACACCCTAATTCGAATTATATTGTCTCAGAGTATAGTTCTGGATATGTCTTTAGTTTGTATAAGAAACTAGAAAAGATTCCTGAATTTGCTAGAAAGCATATTGCTTTGTCTAGTAATAACATGAAGCGGTTGTATGACAGAAGTAAACATTTTAATAATGCTGGTGATGCTGTATAGTTTTATAATCCTCTTCGTACAAAAGGATTAAATCCTAAATTGCAGAGGCCCTGACAATGTCCTTTCTTATTCACAGAAAGAATAAATGATGTGATATATAGGATTAAAAGAAGTCCTAGAGCAAAACCCAAGGTTGAGCACCATGACCGATTAAAATTAGATATTTGTGAACAAACATGTTCCTTAACATAGGTCTCAAAATGTCAGGGTTTAAAAACAAAAATACAAAATAAACTCAAATTGCTAAAAATTTTGGAATGGTTGAGATTGCATTTCCAAAAATGTATCTTTACATGTCTTCTTACATGTATGTTTAAATTAATGACACTTAATAACAAGCAGAATATTTTGATAAATAAATGAATAAAAGATGCGAATTAGGCAACAATCATGATTTAAGGTAGAGACACATGGATGAGCAACATTCAAATTTTGGCTATATGTGCCCAGAGTTTAGGAGGGTGTTTCTGCGAAGAGACAGTAAACACAAAAAATGTACAATTGGGGAACAGGGTGGGAAGAACCTCAAATTTGTGAGTAGAAACAATTGTCAATTCGGAGACGAAGTAAAAGAACAGTACAACAAATTAAAAAAAAAAAGTTGAAAGTTAGTCATAACAATTGAAAATACTTCAAATGACACACATACAATAATACCATCTAAATTGACTGACTGAAATGAAAGAGCAAATGAATGAGAAGGGAAAAAGAAAAGGGATAAAAAGGACAATAAGGAGAATAAAAAGTGTTATATCGGAAAGGAAAAGAAAACATTCACCGGTTAGATCAAGATCAATTGCACCTGTGCCAGAGTCCTGAATATTAGTTATAAAACTGGAAAACAGAATAGCTGCTCCACCGAATAGTTCCTATGTACCAACTCTCCACCTATTCCAGATATTATTTCACCTATAAACTCTGTTCCAAACTCACCTAAAGATGTACAACCTAAATCACCAAGTATGGGCACTATTTGCTTGGATGAACCTACTATTGTAACTAACTGTAATGGTTATATTGTAAAAAGTACTAAGGTGAAAGCTCAATCTAGTACTATTGTCAAAAGTGTTAATGAAGAGGAAACTTGTATTTCTTTATTTTCTACAGATGATTATGTAATAAACTCTGATGAAATTACTGGGGAAACCAACTATGAACCAACCCCTAAACACATCTTGCAGTTAAAAACCATGGCAGAGTGCAAAAAATCACGTATTATTTTGAATGTCGGTGGATCCAGGGTTGAAACCTGTGTCCCAACTTTACAAAGCGACCCGTCATCTAATTATCCTACATGGTCTTAAAGGAGTCACCTATGAAACTATAGTGTGGACAATATTTATACTTATTAATATTTATACTTATTTCCTGGACAGATCCCCGTCATTTTGTACATATTCTAAATTACTTGCGTTCAAGTTTTAATGCGGATCTATCTACATTTCCAAGAACCATCATTGCCCTTCGTGAATTACAGAGGGAATGTAACTTTTACAACTTATCTCATCTCCACTGTTTATTAGAGAAGAGAATTGTATATATTATGCAAGATCATCTTCAAGATTGACTTGATGTTTATATAATTATGTATTAATTAACTATGTCTACTTTCAAAATTTAACTCAGTAGATGGCATCCTTGGCCCACTACTAATATTTCTGTGTCCGTAATATAGAACATTTATTGTTCTTGATATTGAAATCTACCAATGGTTGTAGGAGATTTTTAATAGTGTACCCCTGTCCCGTGGGGGTGGTTTTAAAAGTCATAGTTTAAGAAGGTTGTGTATGTATCAACCCTTGTTGCACTTCATTATTATGCAGCGAATTCTTATATTGTTGTAAATACATAAGAGTAATTGGGTATTTCAAGTATGTTTTATACTTGGAATTGATGATACTGCATCTATTGTTTTTTGAGGAGATTCTCAATTATTTATTTTTTTGTGTTGGTGCAGAAAGTAATATGTCGATCAAATACTGATTAGATAATGATGATTAATCATTCATTGCAATATTATTATTATTATATATGAGCAACTCTAATATGCATTTGTGTTGGATAATTATTATAAACTATATTATAGTGTATCAGAAATAGACTGAATTGAGATTCTAATATGGTGGAACAATATTTATTATAAACTGTATTAGATTATTTAGACATTGTATCAGACAGAGACTGAATTGTGAATGCTATATATATATATTTTTTGGGTTGCTCATTTTTTTAATATTCAATGTCTCTTATCTTTCTGCACCAGCCATCAGTAGTAACAAATGTGTGTTGATTATTCTATTGGTATATTTATGAAAAGAAAGAAGTTTCATACAGCAATTTAGTTACCATCTGCATGGGATATTAGCTCGTAGATTTGAGGACAAATCCTTTTTCAGAAGGTGGGGGTAGTGTTACGCCCCGGTAATTTAACACATGGTTAAATTGTGTATAGTGTATATTTTTATCGCGATTTTTGTAGGGATGGTAACGGAAATTTGTGCTGAATGATGAGCAGAATTTATTGAAATTGCAGATGTTATCTTATAGCATTTCTGAAGTGAAATGCAATTTATTTGAACAAGATATCTGTTACATTAATGAAGTTATGGCTATTTAAACACCTGTACACCAAAACGTTTTTCCACAATTTTATCATGAAAAATGTCAAATCCACAAATTAAATGGTAAAAATCATATAAAATCTAAATATCCATATTTTTTCATGCACATAGTATTGATACATTGCTTGAACATTAGGGCCACATTTTAGCAAGAAATCTTCACAAAAAATCCACTTATAAAAATATTTTTTGAATATAAAATAAATGTAAGACAACAATCGTTTTTTAAATAACTAATGTATAATGACTGAAACAGTCTAATATTTCAATATTAAGCATAAAAAATGCACTTAAGTCTTTTGCCTCTCTTTCTTGAATCATAAAATGGTATGTTCAATTTATAAGTAAATTAACTGTCATTATTACATGTAAAATTATATTGGAAAGTGAAAAATGCCAAGACACTCCATAAATGTCATGTTTATATATTATTGTACAATCTAAAACAATGTCAATAGAAAATTTCAGTCAGAATTTTGGTCACAAATGATTAGAAAACTATGGTAAGTATAGTTAAATAGCTGAAAGATGTTTTTCCAAAGTGACAAATAATTTAAAACATTCTGAAATAATAAAGTGAACAGGTGACGTGTACCGATTTAATTTGACTTTTGGTGTTTAACGCCACTTTCAACAATATTTCAGCTATATCATGGCGACCAGTTTTAGTGGTGGAGGAAGCCAGAGTACCCGGAGAGAACCACCGAACATGGGCAAGCAACTGGTAAACCTTTCTCACTTGCGGCTGACGTGTACCGAAATTGTGTGGAATATTCCTAAATTAAAAACATGGACAATACAAATACAAAATAAATAAAAAAAACAAAAAAACAAAAAAAAACAGAAAATATACCGCCACCCTCTTTGGCTGGTTTTGGATACAATTGACGTGATGATTTATGTATTGATGGTGTCAATCAAACAAAAAATATTTTAAACAATCAACAAACTGTAAAATGTATTTAGTGGTGTCACTCATTCACTTAACTGGCTTCATTGCATTCACTCAATACAAATTACAATTGACTGATTGTGTCCGTGAGCGACCTTATTTTTGAACTTTCCATAAAATCAATAATTTTAGTACTAAAGTGAATGACTCAATTCAAGAAGTGCATATGTTATTACATTTGTGATATATCTTGCATATTTTGCCATAAAACATGTTCTGTCATAAACAATTTACATTCAATAAAGTCAAATATGGGCGCTGACATATTGGATTGAAAACGAGGCTAAAAATCGAGGCCAACATTGACACGGAATAACTACAATTACAGGTACAGTATGTGGAAAATTAGTATATTTGGTTTTAAAAATAATTTATTTACCATTAAAGTCATGAAAGGAGAGCGTAATCATCTCTACAAAAAAGTTGTCATATTTTGATCGCTTCGATTCAACTTCTTTTTCCGCATGGCCAGAGAATGGTTATTACGCAAGGTTTAACTATTCATAATTATGAAAATGTCATTTCGGGTGTTTGGAAAACAATGTATTCTTCAAAAAAGCATGTAACAGATACCCACCTGCTGTCATTTTTTTCCCTCACAAATCACGAAAACTTCTTGACATTTCGCGGCATACCAAACAGGATTATCTGCCCTTACCATTAACGTCCCTAATGTTTGGTTCCACGTTTGATCCATGCAGATGTCAACTAATACGCTTCGATCAATATTTTCAAGGAAGTATTGGTTTACCTGAAGGTTATGTTATTAAATTAATTCATTTGATTGAAGGATCAACTTCATTTGAAGGTGCATTTGTCATTATCGTCTGTTGACTTGTACTTTCACTTCGGGTGCCATAATGCACGATGCGTGTATTCTGTAAGTGTATGTACTACGTCATCAATATTTTGACTATAAATAACGAAGTCGGTGCACCGAGTAAGCTTCTTTTCTGAACTCGGATTCATGCAATTCAGATGCCGGCATGAATCATTAATATATTTGCTGATAGAAAGATATTATAAATGGCCCAACAACAATTATTCGGTGCTAAGAAAATGGTAATTGTCAATTTATTGACGATATACAAATATCTTTTTGATTTACCGTTTGTCTATATATAACCGGTACATTTGTCTGCTATATATTGCACCAAGCGGAATGGCTTGGTGCTCAAATTGTTTATCTAACACCAAGCCTGAAGCGGAATTACTTGGTGGTCAATCTTGAATTAATTATAGACTGACTTTTTACTTGTATATATTCAAGACAAATGCACCTTATTATACAATAAATTACTCCCTAAGAAGTCAATACCAGGATATGAGGACCTCTCGACTTGGCACTCAATGTGACTTGACCTGACCTTACCAAGGCCAACGGCCGAGGTCAGGTCACCGAGAGGTCCTATCCTGGTATTGACTTCTTATGTAGTAATCAATTGTTTTGTTATACCGAAATAGAACCGTTTAATACTTATAATTGTAGATAAAAGTGTATTATTCTTGCATATCCCTGGTCTAAAAATCGCACAAATTAAAATTCCGCGAAATGTTGACGACTTCGGAACATTAACAACATAACGTCATATGAAGACTTCCAGTTTAAAACTGGATCAGGCGTCATTTGGCTTCGTGTACGCTTCAATTTTAATTATTTTTGTATATTGTTGTAAATATGACATGTCGAATTTCACGTTTTCAAGATGATGGATCCTCGTAGTTACGGCTTGCAGATTGAAAAGTTCATCGAGTTATGAACGAATAAAACATAACAGGTGACAGTGTCCTTGTCCAATCATACGGCACGGAAACGATATACGTTAATTCTATAAGAATTATTGTTGAATATATTCAATGAAATGCAATTGTATACTATTCCATATTTCAATAGAAACGGGATTAATCGGTCGCCATTTTACAAAATGTAATTTGTTCAATCGGTCAATATCTACAGGTCAGTGTAAGATCACGTGATAGATAATGACTTCTTTGGAAGATTTAGTGGTCATACCGTGGAAAATAAAATGAAATCACATGACAAAGCGTAATCAATAGAAAGTGAGTATATCCTTATTCATGAGGTATAATACATATTTTTATTCATTTCATGTGTCTATGATCCACCATATGCTAATTTAATACTGATATAATTTATCGTGACAGATAATACAAATATATGAACATCCAGTGATTCTTATTATTATTTCCTTCACCGGAGACCCACACAGTTAAGTTCGGGGAATTAAACCAAACCCCTGGGACTTAACGATATTTCCTGTAACAATCACGACTCATTTAATATCATCTAAAAACTTATTTATTTATCTCTATACGAGAAGACAATCTTACCATTTAGTAATGAGAAAACGATATTCGTCATAGAGAATATTATAGTGTTTGATCATGAGCAGTAATTTCATCAGAAAGCTGGCTTCTCTAGGTAAACAAATATCGACCGATCTCAGGGTTTGGTGTTGACAACTCTATTTCCATAAGGTGTCTACGTTCCCACATGTTTTACGCTTTGTTTGAACGATGACCGATTGTTTAATTGTATAGTTCTTGATTAAGTCTGACTGAAGAATGTCAGAGGATCATAAAGGTGATATTTTGACATGTCGTATGATATTTGAATGAACAAGATCAATATAGATTAATAAAGAGAAGCTAAGGGTCAAAACCAATGGGAAGATCAAACTGAAATAGTAGATTGGACAGCAGCAGCAAAACGGCAGACAGTTTCAAATAAAAACTAAGTGTCCTAAAGACACGAATACGTTTGCTGAAACAATTGCATCTATCGTGAATAAAAGTACACCCATGAAAAGAAAAGCATTCAGAAAAGAAGGAATTAGATTGTCACCAAAGAATTAATTAACTATCCAGAAGAAGTTTTCTGGTGAAATTGTTTAAGCCATTGTGGAGAGAAATCCAAAATGTAAGAACGAAATCACTCAGCGTGTTAAAGTATTGCCATCTCTCAAGAAAAATCAACTCCTTCATCAGACAAGCACCTATTTTGGGATAAGACAAGCTTCTGTAAGTTCTTATCTACCTAGTGATACCAGAAAAAAATGACTGGTAAATTAGATGCAGAAACTTCCGAAAATTTTTTTGAATGGCCAGGTGTTTCAACCAATTAATCAACATCAAAAAGAATAAAGAAGGACCAATTATAAAGGAAACTACTGGATAGATCCCTTAAAGATATTTACCAAGAATAAACAGAAAACAGAAAATAAGCTTTCTTACATTTAAGAGACATACATCTTCAAATGTGGAAATTACAAAAAAGAAAACACTTCCGATAAGAGCACAGCAACAATAATGATTTGAATTTGAGAGATTTATGAGGCATTGAACATGACATTTTGTAGCAAAGAAGATCAAAAGTTTGGATTACATTCAAAGGAAATGTAATGACTGTGGGACAGATGGCATAGTTTCATATTTCCAAACTTTAGCTGATAGATGTAGAGGCCAAGAAAGTGACATTACAAAATGGGAAAGGATAAAAAAAAAGCTAGGAAGGGAAAAGAAGTTACACAAATTATACCAATCAATCACAAAGTTAGTGTGACAGCTTTAATCATTGAATTGTCAAAAGATGTAGAAAAATTAGTAGAGCATATATTTGTTGCAACCTGGCAGCACATTCAATTTGCCAACCTCCTAAAAGCAATTCTTTAATCATGGGTGATATTGAACAAGGATATTTCAGAGAATTATAGCTGCAACGTTCCGAGTGCCCATTGAGGCCATGAGCAAGTAACCCTTCATCCTACTGTTGCGTATTACAGGTGTCAACATGAAGATTGTACCACAACAGTACAAGAAGCTCTCATTTTCATATCCAGTGATCATACAGATGATGCAGCGGCTGTGATGAAATTTATTTCTATTGCTAATCACCATCTTACGATGACACGAGGTATCAATATTGAAAGAGAGATTCAGTTAACAGATATACAGCAGTGCAAATCAAAAATCATTTTTTGTAATATCTCGTATGGCATTCAAGACTTTGGTTTCCCAATAGAACGCCATTTTACGGTTCGCGCCATCTGAGGTTTTGTTTCATTTTATACGAAATGTTGAATCCAGAATAAACAAATCTGTAACAATTTTTTTATGGCGTCAATAATGCTCCATAAAATGACCTTTTGTGAAACTGTTTCTATTCATAGTGTGCTAAATCATCTGATTAAACTTAAGATGGGAACATTTTTTCCAGTGAGAATACTGAAAAATTGTATAAACCTCTTCTCTTTATCCACAGTCGTCTTCTAAAATTTGTCCATGTAATGTCCGTCACAAAATGGTGTCCTGCTTTCAACATCCGTTAACGATTAAAAAAGAAATAAATTATCTCTGGAATGAATATATATGAAGACAGAAAGTAGAATTAATTTCAAATAACAAAACACTTGATAGGTGGACTTGAAAGTGACGAACGTTATGTCACATATAGTTTACACATTATCTGATCCTGACCCTTGACAATTTATTCGCTATAGAAATCCAATTAGCACAAGTATGAATTTTCTTCTTTTTTTTCCCTCATTTTATTATGGACATTCTTTAATTTCATTTTCCCGCTAAATTAATAAGGAAAAAAATGGAAAGATTCCGACTATATTTAGAACTCTCGCTCACTTGATTGTAATAAAAACGTAGAAGTCACATTTAGTGCGCACGATGCGTTTCTGGAATCGAATAACCTTCATTATGTACGCTCAATAACCTTCATTATGTACGCTCAATATCCAAATATTGGAAAGCCAAATAATTTTGAAAATATTTAGGAGTAATACAACCAAAGAACCTAAACAGGATAGCCAAGATCACTTATGTCTGAGAGAGGATAACCGTAGTTTATTACATTATTTAGCAACTGTAGGTTTCAATAATAAATATATTTATTAAACCATGTCAGTGCCGAAACGATGACTACTGGGTGAATGATACCCTCGGGGACTAATAACACTGATATCGACCCAGTGATGGTAATAAAAACGTAAGTATCAGATTTAGTGTTAATTTTTATAATCCAGTGATTTTTATGAAGAGCTCTTATTCTTGCTAAATCAGGTTTATATATTACCTTTTCTGGAATAAATATATTGTCCAATGTTGTTTACAACAAACTGATGTTTTATTATTCATTTTCTTTACGTCAATGGATAATGATCAATTTTGAAAATAAAACTGTAATTGAAAATGATTACAAATTATTAGAATTATTACCAGTGCATCAAGTAGAAATGATATCAACCTCGAGGCCTGCAGTGCCGTCTTAACGCATGGAGCCCCCTCGAGTATAGGGGCCATTGTTAATCTATGTATGTTGTGTACGGCATGTTTTTAATGTTTAAGCACTGATTTTGTTGGAAGTACCAATACAATAAATGTATGTTTAAAGTTATCGACATTTACATTTCTATTCCTGTCAGTGGTGTAGGTATGGGCTTTACTTAGTCCTATCACATAGTACATTTGTAACTCGGGTGGCGATATTTACTATTTCTTATCTATTTGCTGCCACCGCGAGGTCCTATCACAAAGTCCCCAAAATCCGTAGCAAATGCCAAAAAAATAGGAGCTAAATTACATGTAATGATCGTAACAAATATGATACTTACAGTAATATTATTGTGTTTTGTGATCAATATATCCAAATATTCTGAATATTTTGACAATAAGTGCCTTTCTAAACCACAACAGTACTTTCCGGAAATGTCAAATGGTAATTTTTGTAAGTTACTAAGCTTTGGACGAAACGAACTGTTAAGTTACTATTGCAAATTATGGAGTAAAGTTATGAAGTATTGTTTATAGTAAGAATTTGAAGGTGGAAAATAATAAAATTAGAAATTTTAATAATAAATCCATTAAAAACATTTTTTCCCCAAATATACGTTTACAATCGGCGATCGAGGCAATCATCATTCACCGGACTCGTTCCGTAATTTGGAAAGTAAACTTTCAAAACTATGGCAGTCAGTTTACACTGCCCACATCGCTGAAATAAACTTGGATTTAGTGTGATTTTAAGATTGTTTCGATTGAAGTTATTTTTTAGTTTTTATAATATATATTTTTTATTGAAAAATCGTTTCTTATGGCTATGCAAATCTTTGGAAATATCTGATTTCACCCGCACTGGTAGCCGGTCGGAAGGTGCTAAAGCAAACTGGACAAACGAGATATGACTTCACATTCCGCATGAAATAAAATATGAAAAAAATCCCAATGAAAACGTAAAATATGAACATGGAATGTGAAGTCATATGTTATAGGACTAGGACTTTGCTTTGCCCGTGGGCCTATAATGCTGTTAAGAAGGACGTGCCTCGAGGGTAGCCTCACCATGAATGAGAAAGTTGAGATATTGCTCATTTGAGTTAAATAACGATCACCCAATCGATGGTATCAATGTGTTTAGAAATACAATCGAGTAACTTTCTTCTGATTAAAAATTGTAGAAACAGATAAAGATTTATGTGTGACATTTAAACAATCAACCTCTTACCTGATCTCAAACTCCAAGCACAAGAACAGCGATAAAAACAGATGAATATCCAAGGTCAAGAGTTCGCACGAAAAAAAGAAACATTTTGAGGAAATTCTAGCCAGCAACCAAACAAATAAAGGTAAATAACTACGCAACCAAGTTTCAATTGCTGCATTGAATTGTCGGCGTCTTGTTCAATTCAAACTGAATAGTTAGAGGTAAAATCGGTCGCCTAACACACTTACATGCGACCGCTCACCTTCTTTCTTGGTACATGCACTTCAATAAAATGTGGCGGAGTTAAATAAGTTATATAGGCCCATACCTCTGTTTCTGAAATGATGCACTCATGTAAATATTTTCCACATGCGAGTACAGTGCGAACGCTCACATACATTTAGGTGTGTAGCTTTGTTGAAAGAAAGCTGACTTTTAATCTTGAACTTTATACATAATATAATTAATCTTCTCGACACAGAAGTTGTTATATCTATAGTATAACGTTAGGTGTATGCACGACTTCCCTTGACAATTATTCAAATGTTAAATCGTACACAAGGTCGTAATAGGGGAGCAATAAATAACATAATTGCCAATATCAATATTATTGTTTCTGTATTAGAAGTAGTCGTTGTAGCCCCGCTGCAAGGCAAAGTGTTTCATACATGTACATATATCATCCTCTACTGGTCGGGGAGTAGTTCTCGCCATTTTTTACGTTTTTTATCCAATATTTTTAAGAAACAGTCGAGAAACCTTTGTTTCACCCCATTATTATTTTGCATGAACCATAATGATTTACCTACGAAATGGATTTTCATAAAGGAGAGCGCATGCTGATCGGGGATCCATTATTACGATGTTGCGTTTTTTAACAGAAAATGGCCGCAACAGAAGCAATTCTCGCCAACTTTCAGAAATATTGTTTTTGTGAAGCTAAAGCATCAAAAGGAAAGAAAAACGACATTTTAGAAAATTAAAATCCTTTCTTAAAAAGTTAACAGGTTTTTGCGTTAGTTTGTAGAAAACTCTTATAATTATTCATCGCTGTTTTAAAGGCTCTCATGCCATCCCCACGCCGCTCCGCCATTCCGTAAAATACATCCTTTTCAACAGTGGTTTACCTGATAATTTTCATTTAATTGATGAAAAGTAATAATTCCAGTTTTTCTAGAATTAATTTTAATATTTTGTCCATGTTTTATGCCCAATGTGATNGTTTTTCTGTCCCCACTGTAAAGATCAGTAAAAGTTAAATTGACATAACACCATAGAATTTATGTTTTGTTCTGTTCTGTTTTGAAAAATTCTATGGTTAAATTTTACTGTTCTTGTTCAATTGTTATTTATTATAAAAAAAATTCTGCAAAAATATGTTTTATTTTGTTAAAATCACAATTAATAATGTAAAATTTAATTTAAAAATCATGAGTCACATTGTGTCCCACCGGTGCTTCCATACAATCAGAATTTCTCATTGCACCGGAACGAGGTAAACAAACTTCAAGATGGCGCCCTTCAACAACCAAACTTTGTAGATGTAACTAAAGGTTAGTATGCAAGGTTGCAGTTTCAGTTTTACATTTTTTGGAAGTTAAATGCATGTATTTTCTCTAGATTTTTTTTATTTCTTTCGTGCACAGCAGATCGGTATCGAAATTTACCGGAAAAACATTTGACCACCGGAACGGGGTTAAAGCAGTATACATATATCATCCTCTATATGTTTTAAAAGTCATCTGTCTTTTTTTTTGTCAATTAACACTGCTAACAAAGGAAGTCGTTATACAGAGGTGGTCGCTAAGACAAGTTTGACAAATTTTCGGCGTGTGATTGAAGTTGAAAACGTTTTGTCAGGAAATTTCATTCTTCTAATCATAATGATTAATTCTAATTACGATAACAATAGCTGTTGTTGAAAGAAAGTAAAAAAGTCGATCATTTAATAAAATTATTCTTTTTTTTCAATTCCACCCACAAAGGACGGAAATATTTAACGATAATTGAACACATTTTTATTATCTCATACCTTTTTCTTGCCAGAATTTAAGCTCTATTCATGCATTTATCCTCCACACGAATGGGTTAAAAGTTGATGCTGATTATATACCTGAACTAGGTTTTTCCTGTCGAGATTTTGGGAGCAAATATTATAACCTCAAAATAACGACTCCCTGTCTTATGCGACATTTTTCAGAATTCCCTTCAACGGTAGCTATAGACAAGTTTCACTGTATTTTAAATAGTTAAACATACAAGAAGTTAAAAAGAAAATAAAGCAAAATAAATGTATAATGGGAGGAATGCAATTGAAAAAAGAAGCATATCCTCATGTTATGGGTTTTCGTCGTATTATCGATTTTCCGATCTGGCGATTGACAGTGTTAACCCTTCATTCATATGACGATTGGAATTATCAAAGAATGGTTAGTTAAATATTTCTTTGTACATAGGATTGTTTGAAAAGCCATTCTTGTATTTTAATATACATTCGATTATCTGTCAACTTCTGCTGTCAGTAAAATGGCGTCACATGTTTTCGTCGTAAGTAAAAACAGGGCCGATATACAGGATGGAAACGAATATAAAATCCGTAAATGGCTGGTTTTAAAATATCATGGTTCTGGCCATCTACAAATCATAAGTTACATCTAAATAAAATAACAGAATGTTTGAAAATGTCCACTTCCAAAATTGTGTTCACTTTTGTTGTTTTTTTTAGTGCTGAATCCAAAATGCACTGCTGTTGACGTGCATTTTATATAAGAAACCGGCACATTTCAGTCAGCTCTTTTGTTTACAAGTACGATAAGTGACACCATGACAATCACATGACATGTAGAGCAGGTGTCTGAGATGCAGACGGCATAGTTCAATTTTACCCTGCCCTTCTGGATTTTTTTTCAGCTACTTTATAAATGAAGTAAATTTTTGGCATTACAAAAAGTATGGTTCAGTAGGTAGGTTCACTATTTTTGGTCCTTACGTCTTTAAACGCAATCTTTAACATTTTTGATAGATGTCCCGTTGCAGTCCTGTTTACTATTTAGAAATAGAAACCGGAAGACAGGTAAAAAATAACACGTGCGCTGTGTAAATCAAAATAAAATGGATGAGACGAAAACATATACCGATACGATATTAAATGAAACGATGAGTCAATTATGAACTTGTGTACAGCTTGAAATATTTCTGTATTTAGATCATATGAAAATGATCTATTTCCATGTAATAATAAATCTATATTAATGTCAATATTATTATTTGTTGGTATTAATGTCTGTATGGAATCTAATAAGATCAATCTTAAGTTATTAAATTTAGGGCAGAAAAGCAAAAAATGGTTGTTATCTTCTAATGGACCACTACAGTTTGGACAGTCCGTATTATCAGATTAAAAAATCATGAAATAAATGTGACTTCAGGTTACTAGCCTCAAATTAATTATGTTAAACTTCCTTATTCCAAAATTATAATATGCATTGGTGTCCCAAGTTTTATAGAAATGTGTCAATCTATTTTTAAAGATATTTAAACTTGGGGATTCAGTAATAGTTAGGAGCAAAGTATTCTATAGTCTTATAGTGAAAGGGATAAAACTATCATAAAAAGAAAAAAAACAGTGAATGCAATGTATTATTCTCATTTCTTAAGTTACATCCTGATTGTCTAGGTAGATTCCACTTGGTGATGTGACAAATAGAAACACTGCAATTTCTAAAAACACTAATGCCATTCCATGATAAGATGGTGTATTTTCAACCACGATTTGTAGAAAACTGTGTGGTGAACATTCATTTTAATTATTACAAATAAGATTTTGCTGCACCGCAATAGCCGAATGGTGAATTGTTGTTAACCTTCTTTTTAAATTATGTTTTATTGTTGTACCATGTGAATTAAATGTTGAACAAATATGTATACGTTTATTGCAGACATTCTAAAAGAACAAATGCAGTCAAAAGTCATCAGACTCTGTATTTCTATCTCAAAGCCATCTGTATTCAATAACTATTTACCATTGGATTTGACAGCTCAATGGATATTGTTCTGTAATTTTGTTGCCTTACTTCGACAATTATTGTCTTATAACGTATGTCACAAAACATGCAAATTTACATGTATTCAATCTCTTGGTCACTTATAGTTTGTCGAAAAGCTATCTGAGATATTCCATCACTTGGTGTATATCAAAATATTACATGTATTTAATCACTTGGTGTCTGTCACAAAGCTACGTGTAATTGGTCACTTGGTATCTGTAACAAAGCTTCATGTATTCAATCACTTGGAGTCTGTCACAAAACTACATTTATTCAATCACTTGGCGTATGTCGCAAAGCCGTATGTATTCTATTACTTGGTGTCTGTTGCAAATATATTCGATATAATATACCAATTATCACCCTTGTTGGAGTACTGTGTGACTTTTCTCTTGGTGACATTCCGTCGTGTCACACTCCAACAAGGGTGATAATTGTAAAACATTATCAATTATACACAAAGTTTACCAGTTAAAATCTGATTGAACAGCTGCTGTAAAACATACACATATGGGAGGATCATATATTCGTAATATTATTTAACTCGAATAATTCAGTGCCCTTTATCTGCTATCGCTACTCGAGGTAATGTAGCAAAGCGTAATATAACGACTGGATTATTCGGGTTAAATATTATTAGACTTCCTTCACTTATTGTTGGTTCCTTATACTAGTATACACATTGTATCATAGTGCTAATGTGAATGTGTTGTCATGATAATCAGCAATGGTTACGTAAAAAGCTTATATTGTTTGAACTTCTAAATGCAAATAAAAAAAGGTTTTAATAGTCATATATTTGACTTCTTCAGTGATCTATCATTACCTTTCTTTAGTCCAAACAACTGGGTACATTTTCATATTACTTTTAATTGTCATACTAAATAATAGTTTAAAATGTTTATACAAATCCTAAGACGTTTTAGTACACAATTTACAATATAAGAATAGTGACTCATTTCTTACAACACGGAAAGTAACAAAAAGTGGTCATGTGAGACGATTTAAATAAATAACTTGCCTCACGGCAAAATTGAGTGTCTCACGTCTGCAGAATGCAAGTAAATAACAGCTTGTAGCAGCAGATCCTAACCAGAAACAGCTTCCTCCAGAACAATAATATGCCAGTCGATAACCGAGTATGAGTATATCCGCGCCATCGTTTTACCTACATCAATTACTTCTTGTACACTTTACATCATAATGAATCACTGGATGCGTTGTGCAATGGCGAGCCTTTCCGCATTGAATTGGGTAGATCATAGGTTCAGTATAATGTGATTCAATCAATCATTTCAGAGGCGTATCCTAATCCCCACCCCCGAATGTTGTAGACTAGGGGTACTCTAAACTTTACTATTAAAATGTTGTTAGCACTGTCAAACGACGTCTCAATGTGCTACCCAGGAGTTCCCTACAACATCCAAGTGTAGCATTACGTCATCGATATGCTCGATTGGATTGGTATGTTACAATCTCATTTTGATTGATGATGAGTCCATTGGTCAGACGAAAGTCACACTCTTTTATAATTAAATCCAACCGATGGCGGCATAGAAATACCACATTACATGACAGAATGTGTACACTGGCGCACGATTGTGGTTAACTGTCTGAAAGTGTAATTCTATAGCTGCCTTATATACATACCATGACATATTACCTTAGCCGCTTTACATACCGTAACAAAATGTTTAACACACACGTTGTGTCTATTTGATAAACAGCCAGTAATTAATACACCAATATTTCTGCATGATAACGTAAAGCCCCACTAAGTCATTGTAAAAGATTTCATGTAAAAAGGACCATAAAAAAATAACAGCCGGCAATCCACGATGTGGAGATTTCCAGTCCGCCACGATATAACTGAAATATTATTGAAAGTGGCGTCTAATACCATAACCCTTAACCCCTAACCCGGAAATATTCCTCAATTAATAAACGCTATCATGAAGGTGACAATAACTCCAATATACTCACTCTATCAACTACTGAGATCACGAGAAATTAATAGGCGGACACCAGAACATTTTTATTTGATAAAAAAAGATATGTAACTTACACGTTGAATAAAAAAAAAAGAATATGCACAGGTCGTAAACATTTAGAATTAGCAATGTTTGTTAACTTGTGAAAATGTCTATTACTGAATGACAATTTACAAAACTTATTATTTAAAAAAATGAGACACAACGCCTTTCATTTTAATCTATTAAAAGAGTATGAAAATGTATATTATATATGTGACCGGATTTCTTTCGGTAATGGTATATGTAAAGATTTATAGCAGTTCTAGGGCTATACATGTATGAATGATGAATATTAAATCAGTTTGATGCTGTACAATGCCAGTCATGTAAAAGACCGTGCTATCTTCAACATATACACTCCGACAAAAGTTAAGCACCACCCTATATATTTATCGATATTTTTTTTTGCATCAATACTGTTAAAACAATAAAATAGATATCACAATTTTTCTTACACTTCTTAAAAGACTACATCAAGGGCTCTACAATTACCAATCTACGAAGTATTTATCCTGAAAACTGTACTATGACGTGGCAAAAATCGGGTTCAAATCAGGCGCTGGAAAAACGTAAAACCAGTTTGTCTTTGATGGAAGTTTTTAACATTGCATTAAAATGCAGAGGCTTCAGATTTTAAGAACTTTTAAATGCGTCTATTGTGCGTATGTGTAAGGCATAAAAATCAATAACGAGTATATCCACCGCGTTTATTGTGAAGTTCCGTAACACGCCTCGTCATGCTTCGCCTAAGCTGTTCTTGGGGGAACTGTTGCCACTCCTGTAAGATAGCAGCTCTTAATTCGTCAATATTTTGACATTTTGGATTGTGTTGGTTAATTTTCCGGCCAATAAAGTCCCATACATGCTCTATAGGGTTCATGTCTGGTGACATCGCAGGCCATGGAATTGTCTGAACAGCCTCTTGCTGTAAACAATGTTGTACAATTCGGGCTCTATGTGGCCTAGCGTTGTCGTCCATGAACATTGGCCTGTCAGCCAACGCATGATTGTCGAAATGGGGGACTACGCGTGGAGCGAGCACATTGTCACGGTATTTTTGGCCTGTCAGATTACCATCAAGAACGTACAAGTCCAACTTACAGTCAAAGGAAAAACAACCCCAGACAGTTACACCCCCACCCCCAAAAGCAGTTGTGCCCAAAATGTGGTTGTCCTGAAATGAAGTGTTGCATTGGCGCCAAAGCCTTTCACGACCGTCGGTAGGGCGTAACAAAAAATGACTTTCATCAGATAAGTGGACCCATCTCCATGTGCGAATAGTCCACCCCAAATTATCATGTGACCAGTCAAATCGAGCATGGCGATGACGTAATGTCAACTGTGGACGTTTTATGGGTCATCGCGCTCGCATTCCCTGATGGTGGAGGCGTCTGATTACAGTGCCTGTGCTAATGTGGCATCCAAACGCTAAATTACCACGAAGTGCACCAGCTGTACTGAAGGGCCGTTGCTGCGCCCGTCTGGATATGAGCCGGTCCTCTCTCGGCGTCGTTTTGCGAGGTCTACCTGCACGTGGACGGTCAGTAACATTCCCCGTTTGAGGAAAACGCTGCATCAGTCGTACAATGATGGAATGATTAACCCTGAAGTGGTCTGCCACCCTTCTATGGCTAAAACCACCGTTATGCATGCCAACAGCTTGCCACCTTTCTGGTATGGTTAATTTTTGCCGCACCATACCAAACCAATAGAAAATGAAACTTAAAACTCTACACAAACTAAATCAGCTTTCGTTCGCAAACACAAATGTTGAAAAGTACACGTGGCACTTTACACACCCTGTCATATACACATAAATACAAATCGATCAATAACCTGCTTCACAGGTAAGTAAGTATGTGTGTACAGGTAACGAAAACAGCAAACCGATTGGAAATAAGTTCATTATTAGAAAAGATATTATTGATACAAGTCAGGTGGGGCTTAACTTTTGTCGGACTGTATATATCTGCAGTCAATGGATGTTCTATTGATGTTGATTCCAGGAATAAATTGAAAGGCACAAGATAAACAAACATGCATGTAGGAATTAATGCGTTATTGTTATTGTTTGGTTACTGTATAATGATCTGAAATTGTTTTACGTTTTAACAACCGTCACCATTGATTTATCATTGAAGTTCTGGATGCATACCAACTTGTATAATAAGAATGATTTTTTTTTGAAAATACGAATTAGATCCTGTCTTTATTTTGAAATACGATAACCATTTGAACAACATATATCGCACTTTTAGTTATTTGTTTTCATACACGCAGTGTTAATTGACAAAAAAGAAAGACAGACGACTTTTAAAACATATAGAAGATTTGCCTTGCAGAGGGGCTACAACGACCACTTCTAATACAGAAGCAATATTGGTATTGGTAATTATATATTGGTGCAGTGTTGACTGGTGCTTCCCTATTACGACCTTGTGTACGATTTAATATTTGACTAATTGTCAAGGGAAGTCGTGTATACACCTAACGTTATAGATATAACAACTTCTGTGTCGAGAAGATTAATTATGTCTCCCCTTCGAACGAAGGGAGACATATTGTTTTAGTCTGATTTTTTCTTCCGCTTCTGCTGCTTCTTCTCAGCGAAGCTTGTCCGGACTATAACTTGTTTTGTCTCTCCAGATAGGTCAATTGTATTTGGTATTTGGGTGCATGACCATAAGGCGGTGTGTCGCGTACCATAATCACCTTCGTGAGACTTTGACCTCAAGGTCAAATAATTGTTTTTAAATAGTATTTTCTTGTCCGGGCCATAACATTTTTGTCTTTCGAGATAGGTCAATGCTATTTGGTACATGGGTGCATGACCACAAGGCGGTGTGTCGCGTACCGTAATGACCTTCGTGGGACTTTGACCTCAAGGTCAACTAATTGTTTTTTTTAAATATTATTTATTTGGTATGTGGGTGCTTGACCATAAGGCGGTGTCGCATACCGTAATGACCTTCGTGGGACCTTGACCTTTGACCTCAAGGTCAAATAATTGTTTTTAAATAGTATTTTCGTGTCCGGGCCATACCATTTTTGTCTTTCGAGATTGTTGTACAGATGGCCGCATTAAGAGGAGACATAGGTTTTAGGTATCTAAAACGTTCTTCCTAGTTATATTATGTATAAAGTTCAAGATTAAAAGTCGGCGTTCTTTGAAACCTACAGTTCCTAAATAAACTACGGTTATCCTCTCTCAGACATAAGTGATCTTGGCTATCCTGTTTAGGTTCTTTGCTTTTATTATATGTACTCCTAAATATTTTCAAAATTATTTGGTTTTCCAATATTTAGATATTGAGCGTACATAATGAAGGTTATTACATACTAAGTTAAAATAAAGGCATTTTTGTATGACCAATAAGCTGGAAGTAAGCAGTCCATATTTTCACACTCCGGGAAAATAACCGGTTATTAGGTGCCCCTCGTGCGTTTCAGACAAAATAAACAACTTCCGGTGTTTACGTCTGCAGATGTCGGAAGTATATAATAAATAGTTTAATACATGGGCATTTCCATATTGGCCTGGTTATCATCCCTCGACCCATATTGGCCCCCGACTTCGTCTCAGGCCAATATGGGTGTCTCGGGATGATAACCAGGCCAATATGGAAATGCCGTGAAATTATCGTTTTTATTTAACTCGGAAATCACGGTATTTCATCGATATCTATATAATAATGAAGGTTATTCGATTCCAGAAACGCATCGTGCGAACTAAATTTGACTTCTACGTTTTTATTACAATCAAGTGAGCGAGAGTTCTAAATATAGTCGGAATCTTTCCATTTTTTCCCTTATTGAATCAGCGGGAAAATGACACTAGAGAATGTCCATAATAAAATGAGAAAAAAAGAAGAAAATTCATGATCGTGCCAATTGAATTTCTGTAGCGAATAAATTGTCAAGGGTCAGGATCAGATAATGTGTAAACTATATGTGACATAACGTTCGTCACTTTCAAGTCCACCTATCAAGTGTTTTATGTGAAATGAATTCTACTTTCTTTCTTCATAACTACTCACTCTAGAGATAATTCATTTCTTTTTTAATCGTTAACAGATGTTGAAAGCAGGATACCATTTTGTGACAGACATTACTTGGACAAATTTTAGAAGACGACTGTGGATAAAAAGAAGAGGCTGATACAATTTTGCAGTATTCTCAGTGGAAGAAATGTTCACATCTTTAGTTTAATCAGATGATTTAGTACACTATGTATAGAAACAGTTTCATAAAAGGTCATTTTATGGAGCATTATTGGCGTCAAAAAAATTTGTTACAGATTTGTTTATTCTGGATTCAACATTTCGTATAAAATGAAACAAAACCCTAGATGGCGCGAACCGTAAAATGGCGTTCTACCGGGAAACCAAAGTCTTGAATGCCATACGAGATATTACAAAAACGGATATTTGATTTCCACTGCTGTATATCTGTTAACTGAATCTCTCTTTCAATATTGATATCGCGTGTCATTGTAAGATGGTGATTAGCAATAGAAGTAAAGTTCATCACAGCCGCTGCATCATGTGTATGATCACTGGATATGAAAATGAGAGCTTCTTGTACTGTTTTGGTACAATCTTCATGTTGACACCTGTAATACGCAACAGTAGGATGAAGGGTTACTTGCTCATGGCCTCAATAGGCACTCGGAACGTTACAGCTATAATTCTCTGAAATATCCTTGTTCAATATCACCCATGATTAAAGAATTGCTTTTAGGAGGTTGGCAAATTGAATGTGCTGCCAGGTAGCAGCAAATATATGCTCTACTAACTTTTCTACATTTTTTGACAATTCAATGATTAAAGCTGTCACACTAAATGTGATTGATTTGCATAATGTGTGTGACTTCTTTTCCCTTCCTAGCTTTTTGTTTTATCCTTTCCCACTTTGTAAAGTTACTTTCTTGGCCTCCACATCTATCAGCTAAAGGTTGGAAATATGAAACTATGCCATCCCCCCACAGCCATTATATTTCCTTTGAATGTAATACAAACTTTTGATCTCCTTTACTACATAATGTCATGTTCAATGCCTCATATAAATCTCTCAATTTCAGATCATTCAATTGTTGCAGTGATCTTATATGAAGTGTTTTTATTTTAAATTCTGCATTGGTACAGTATTCACATAAACAACCATACCAGACCTCTTTTTTTTGTAATTTCCACATTTGAAGGTGTATGTCTTAAATGTAGAAAAGCTTATTTTCTGTTTTCTGTTTATTATTGGTAAATATCTTTAAGGGATCTATCCAGTAGTTTCCTTTATAATTGGTCCTTCTTTAGTCTTTTTGATGTTGATAAATTGGTTGAAACACCTGGTCTTTCAAAAAACTGTTTTAGGAAGTTTCTGCATCTAATTTACCTGTCCCTTCTTTCCTGGTATCACTGGGTAGAAATTAACTTACTGAAGCTTGTCTTATCCCAAAATAGGTGCTTGCCTGATGAAGGAGTTGATTTTTCTAGAGAGATAGCAATACTTTAACACGCTGAGTGATTTCTTTCTTACATTTTGGATTTCTGTCCACAATTGCTTAAACGACTTCACCAGAAAACTTCTTCTGGAAAGTTAATTTCTTTGGTGACAATCTAATTCCTTTTTTTCTGAATGCTTCTCTTTTCATTGGTGTACTTTTATTCACGATAGATGCAATTGTTTCAGCAAACGTATTCGTGTCTTTAGGTAACTTACTTTTTATTTGAAACTGTCTTCTGTTTTGCTGCTGCTGTCCAATCTACTATTTCAGTTTGATCTTCCCATTTGTTTTTACTCTTAGCTTCTCTTTACTAATCTAAATTGATCTTGTTCATTCAAATACCATACAACGTGTCAAAATACCACCTTTACGATCCTCTGACATTCTTCAGTCAGACTTAATCAAGAACTATACAATTAAACAATCGGTCATCGTTCAAACAAAGCGTAAAACATGTGGAAACGTAGACACCTAATGGAAATAGAGTTGTCGACACCAAACCCTGAGATCGGTCGATATTTCTTTAGCTAGAGAAGTCGGCTATCTGATGAAATTACTGCTCATGATCAAACACTAATATTCTCTATGGCGAATATCGTTTTCTCATTACTAAATGGTAAGATTGTCTTCTCGTATAGAGATAAATAAATAAGTTTTTAGATGATATTAAATGAGTCGTGATTGTTACAGGAAATATATATCTGTAAACTACCACCTTCAGGCTCGGTGTGTTATTTCCGTATTGCACAGTTGTATTGTCTTTAACATGATAGAAGTTAAACATGAAAATATTACTCGATAACCCTGACAATTTCAAATACACGTACATGTAAATTAGATATATTTTTAGAATTGTCGATTTAGCTAAAAAAAATAATGATATTATTTTTTTTTATCAACGTAAATATATCTGCTTACAACGTTGCGGGTTTTATTAAGAAACGACATGTAGATTTATGTATGTCCCCAGGTTGCAGATAGGGAGTGACAGGCTTTAATACAGAAAGTATGTTCGTGGATCATATTAGGTACCGTGTTTGGAGAGTGTCATACTCCTTGCACTTTGAAGACACCCGTCTGAAGATTGCGAAGTAAATAATTAAAAGGCACGTCATAGCTGCTACAAGAGGTTGCGTTTTTCGTCCCTACCAATCTCTCCTTTTTTCAGTTGCAGTTAGCTTTGTCGTCCTATTCATCACTCTTTTGTGTATGATTATGTTATATTATTAAACCGACCCAGTGGTACAATTATATGATCAGTGTGCCGGTTTTGGGTGTTATCTCACCAGACTTAAATTGGTATTTGCCGTTTCTCGTTAAACTCACAAAATTAAGGACTAAGAGCAAAATCTGGTCATCTCAAGACATGTTCTTATTTGGCTGCTTAATCTTTCTACGTTGAGCGTACCTGATAAACGTCATTCCAGAAACCAAATTTGACATCTATGTTGTTTTCTCGTTAAAGATCTGGTGCGAGTTGTTCTTATGCTATTTCGTTAAATATGTTGAAACCCGTTGTAGTTGCGTTGAAATATTGATTTATCGTATCACGTACAATGTTGCTTGGAATTTATTCAACACAACATATTTTACTTTTGTCAAAACAATTCCGAACCAATTTCTCATACTACGAGTATGTAAACTTCGAATAGCAAGAAATCATCAAAATTAAGTTCACCTATTGAGGTTAAAACGAAGAATGCGGTATCAGTAAGTTCACAAGTTGTATCAGAATCTAACCTAGAATGCTCATCTTTAATTTCGGATTCTCTGCCCGTGTTCGTTAATTCCATAAGACCACACCCAATTGTACAAACAGATTGGCATGGCAAGAATGAAAATAATCTTACGATCAATAAGAATATAATATCTTAAGGCTGGAGATAGCACTACTAATATAGGTTCATTCTTGTATACGAAACATTATGAGTGACTCTTTACAGTTGATAAATAGCTATAGAGAAGGGTGATCTGATTTGTATCATTATTGATGATGATTGTTGTACATAGTCTGGGTCATTTGATTTGTCTCTCATCTGTTCGGATTGTCTGTATTATGTACTTCTATATCTACCACAGATAATATCACTGTTAACAAATGTTGCGAAACACGTCTTGTAAGAATTGTAGTAAATGATCTAGCTCTCCTTTAGTTTCGTTCTCTTGTTGCATACAATACAGTTCTTCTGCTTGTTGTTTCCATTCTAAAACATACAATTTTCACAGAACTCAGTAATTGCAAATGTTAATATTTATAGGATAATGTTATCGGCCGCCGGTAATACCTGAACATATTTTCCCAGTTTGATTATATCTCCCGACCTGTTAGGGAAAAGCATTGTGTAATCAGACAAGGAAAGAGATACTTGTTCGATTGATCTATACTGGTACAATTGTTTAACACCAATGTTTACACTTTATTTTCACAAGAAAAGTATTGTCGTATATTACCGGATACCTCTATTAACATTCTTGTTAGTATTATGCAAAATGTATATGCAATAGTTCTAATCAATGTCACAGTTAAAGGTAAAGTAATATCAACAGGTTATCCATGTTATATGTATATATAGTAGAGATGCCAGCTTGACCTTATTTTGGCCGCCATTTTGTTTTCTGTACGAAAAAAGTATCAGAAATGTACAATCTCAATACCGTTTTTAAGTAATTTGAAAGGCCTTACAGCCTAAGAAATATCTGGAAACAAAGATAAATGAAAGGTTTTCTATTAGAAGTAATTTAATATTTGTTTTCTTTGTATTAATTTCACTTATTTCCCGATGATCGCGGCAACGGTTTGTTGAATTTCGTCGTAGCGGTACCGTTTTCATGGTTGGGTATTCCCAAACGAACAGAAACAGGTATATGTTCCTGACGTATTACAAATCTAAATTTGGTATCCAATGAAAGCTGAGATTCCGATCTTCAAGCCTCGTTATGAGACATTTTCAATTTCCGGCGCCATTCTCCTGAACTTGACCTTAGAAAACTTATTTACGAGCGTTCTAGAAGGGTAAGTATTTCTATCGGAATTTCGACCCGTTTATCGGCTTCTTCAATCATTTTTCCTTCGAAATCAATCAATTTGTAAATTCAAAATCGTCCGGAACATATATCCTTTCAGTTGATTGTAATCTGTATCAAGCGAAGCTGAGACGTGAGCAATGATGAATGACGACGTCAACAACGATCCACTATTTGTCAACAACGACGTAAACACCGGTAAAGTGATTCAAAATATATGTTATTTGTAAAAATTCTATCTTTCTGACTAAGAAGTATGTTCTTTTAGGATAAGGAGAACTGTCCACGCTTCTTAGTTTCTCTTTCTGTTAGCCCAAACTTTCTGTCTCTTAACTTAAATCTAAGTCTAAGGGGGGGTACGTGAAAATATTAGGGGCTGTATTATTTGCAATGTTTTTTTCCGAATTTTGGTGCAATCAAATTCTGGAAATCCAGATGTGTATGATGGTATTTTAATCAAAATCAAATATTTATTATTCCAATCATGGTCCCACAGGGGGCAGTTACATAAATATAACAGTTATGATTAATACAATAGACAGTACATTGCTATAAACAGTAAATATATAAATAATTTTAATTGATAGTTTATTCAGTAGTGATACAGTATACATTGTATGTGGTACTATTGTACCTGATCTCTTCCAAAGTGCAATCCAGGAAATCAAAGAAACGATATCACACACACCAAAAAAAAAAAATAATAATAAATATGTAATGCATATCTTAGTTTGTACTAAGAAGTGGCTAGTATAGTTGGATTTATGGATGAAACATTAATCAATAGAGAGGTGTTAATGCCCATGAGACAATTGCTAAAAAAGAGTTGTCTTCATCTACATCATTGACTCATAAAATGTCTGCACGTATCAGTATGTGACCATGGCATGAGAATGTTTGCAATTGCTTTGAAAAGACATATCCTGGCGTTACCGAATTTCGATAACTTATCTTGTTGGCTTATGTCGCACTTCCTGTAGATTTTTTGTATGAAATACTTTAATAAACAAATTACTAATATAGTTGTTTAACTGTACAAAAAAGAAGAAACATCCGATAAACAGTTTGACTGGTGTCAATCTTATGAAATGTGTTGTTTTTGCCTGAAAGAAAATGGCGTACATCCTAATTTCGATAAATATACTCGTGGACTAGATTCAGCCCAAAAAAAGTTGCTCGATATATCTTGGCCCAAAAAAATGTTGACACTAATCAACAAGTTCAAAGATACTGTGAAGTATATATTTTTTTTCTCGATTTTTATTTACTTGTGGTAAACGTCAACTCTAGGTCGTTTTATACCGAAAAGTTCCTGGTGATGAAGTCGTCAGTATCCAAATGCGACACTAAAAATACTGAACTATCGAATTTCGGACAAGGCACAATACAATATTGTGAGATCAGAAATTCAGAATACATGTAAAATGTATCTGGTATGCTCCGGATTGAGTAAGTGGTTCCTGTTGACAATGTTTATCCCTTTTAAATATTGTTCTTAGTATATACTGTATTTTTTTCTCTACTAGGGGACAAAGAATGGACATGGAAGATGTTGGAGACGAGAATACCTAATGCCAAGAATGAAATCTTTCATTTGCTCACTGAGGAGAGTTATTCCGGTTAGTATTTTGAATTGATAATGAATGATTTTAGAAAAGAAATGAAAATCGAACAATTGAATGATTGATCAATTAATTACTTTGTGAACCTGCATTTTTTTCTTCTAAATTTACAAGTCTTACATCAAAATATTTTGATACACAAGGAAGCATTAAATTTTATACACGTATATATGTACAACCAACCATCTGTATGATATGATTTTCATACAATTATTGTTGATAAAATTTAAGACGTCTCTAAATCTTTTCAGCGAAAAAAATTGGAATATCATATGGTTTGGTTTGTGATGTTTAACGCCACTTTCAACAATATCTCAGTTATGGTGGTCAGTTTTATTGGTGGAGGAAATCGGAGAAAACCACCAACCTGTCGCAAGTCACTAACAAACTTGTATTGTTGTATTGAGTACACCTCGCCGAGCTGGATTCGAACTCACAACTTTAGAGGTGATATGACATTGATTGCAATGAATAGGTAGTTATCAATCCATCTACCTTACAATCATGATAGCCCCGTGGAATATCATATGTGTTTCTTAACGTACTTAGTAATATTGTGTAGAAATTATCATACATCAAACAACTTTAGAAGTAAGAAATAATGAAAATTGAAAAATCACTTCTCAAATTCAATTTGAACTTTATTTTTTTTTATATGATCTTTGTCTCATTGACATTTATTCTGCATTTTTCTTTTCAATCAATTGATCATATAATACATGTATTTTTTATACAAGGAAAAACATTGTCATTAGAATTCTTTCTTTGTGGTCCTCTCATTTTACTTTTCAGTTTACACCATTCCTAAAATTCTTGATGACCATTTTCGACGATTGGTACCAATTGTGGACTTTTGAATACTTGATTTGGATACATCCTTGA
Organism: Gigantidas platifrons; assembly: GCA_002080005.1. Lineage (NCBI taxonomy): Eukaryota > Metazoa > Mollusca > Bivalvia > Mytilida > Modiolidae > Gigantidas > Gigantidas platifrons. The sequence continues at coordinate 349,991 of MJUT01002884.1, forward strand.
CATCCTCTAGACATCACAATTCTGCTTATCTGGAGTGGATATGCTGGATATATTTGCCATGGATAATCGGGACACCAACCAAATGATGAAGAGTGATCTTTTGCATAATGGACTTGAGCATGCTGGACGTGACAAGTCATACCAATTTCAATTGATGGGGAAATTTAATTTGCAAATAAAAAATAAATTAACAATAATTTTTCATAATTGAAGATTTATCAAAACTTAAAGACAAGCAAATTTAACAATATACATGTACACAACTTAATTTTCTGATTTTTAAAATAAAATAATTATAAATATTACAATGCTATTGATTTATTTTCTTTTAGATGATTGGCAGCTTAATAGGCTGAAAGACAGTATTTGGAGACTGTACCTTTTCTGGATTTGTGTTATAAATTGTATAGAAGATTCAATTGATCTATCCCTGAAGGACAATCTTCCAATTATTTTTTTTAACTTACACATCCAAGTTCCTAAAAACATTTCTAGTTTCGTTAGAAAGATTAGAAATAAACTAAATGCAGCCAACAAGAAGAAGAATGTATTTTTGGTTAATGACTTTGCAATACAAAA
>MJUT01002884.1:355960-374765 GCA_002080005.1 Gigantidas platifrons
GATTTTTTACTTCAAAATTAACAAAATGGCGGCCATTTTGATTAAAAATGTCTGCCAAAGTACGTGTTTGTAGATGAGACAAATAGCTGACATCACAAGGATCATTTTGAGATCAAGTTTGTTGAAATTGGTTGATAATTAAGAAAGATATGGTTGAAAATGTGTATTTTTTACATAAAAATTAACAAAATGTCGGCCATTTTGATTCAAAATGGCCGCCACATGCGGAAACATGGAAAATTGTGTAAAAAAACTTGTCCGTCCACTTTTCCTTGTCTTGTATTCCAAATTTAGGCTTCCCATCTGCAATGGTTTTTGAGATATTGCAATTTTACTGTTGAACATTCCATTGATTTTGATCATCTTCATAATCTCCTTTGTTATCTCATTGGTGCCATCTGACATTTATTGCTGGACAACAGAAGCTATACATTTTGGTACCAAAATAAATTCATGTTGTCTTGTAAATATCATTCCATTTTCTGTTTTTCTACCACATGAACAGAATTAAAACAAATTTTTCATCCAAATCTATATGGGGATGGCCTATTTTTTAGTAAAATCTTGCTTGAGATGGGCTCCAAAGGCCTTCTGGACCATGTCCAAATAGAGTTTTCGGGCAATTTGGCGGGTATGTATATTTTCAAGTCAACTAACCAATGTCCATATTTGTGGTTTATTCAAAAGAATATAGTGCATTTGGTCCAAAAACAAAAATGTGAGATGATAACTTTTATAGATCTGTCATTATATCAGTTTAGATATGGCCTCCTAACACTTTCCAATGGCGGCCATTTTGGGAAAAAAGGGGGGATGAAATTGTGAATTTCAAATGCTCATAACTTTGTGACCGTACATCCGATCGTCACAAACAAGAGCTCAAAATGTTTGATTCAAAGAGCTCTTTCCAAATAACATTTAAAATGCATTTTATTCCCTGTAATTTTATAGGCCTGGTATCTCTATATATAGCTAACACTCTAAAAAGAAGTTAAGCCTTTAAAGTTAAGAATTATTTCGATTCTGATATATGTAACAGTACAAATACGGAACTACAATTTGATGAGAAAAGCGGTAATTTATATTTACGTTTGCGGGCAATGTCACACACAATTTTTGCGTCGCTGTTTGGCAGTTCTATCCTTCACACTGCCAAATTTGAGCAGCAGATAAGGTATCAACATGTGCTTTTACGAGCGGAAAATCTTATTGATGGAACAGCCGTAACAATAATATTGAAAGACTAAATCACAATAAACATTATATCAAATAACAAAATATTTATTAAGCAAAATATCAAAATTAAAATTTATGCAATTTAGCTATTCACAATAAATGACTAGAATTATAAATGTAGTCAACAAAACAGAAAAAACAAGCAGCACCTTACAGTAACCGACTGATTGAGACTGACAGTCAAAACTGGGTTTATGCATAAAATAGCAATACACCAATATGAAAATGTAAAGTCCATCCTAAAAATACCCTATAGTGTAATAATATACTTGACTTCGCGTTGTGTTTTCAAAATTGACAATTAATAAGAAAAAACGGGATTATAGTGATCCTTATGTCCCTAGACATAGCTAACAAATGGACATACCTTGTAGAAAATAGTGTAGGTCACTATCTGGGACGTCTCGCCTCTGTGTACATGGTAAAACTAAATAATGGTGACCTGGGTATAGGTCGGCTCTAACTGCAACTGATTTGATACCCAAAAACTCTCTTTATTTATACTCTGAGAGAAAATAGAAGCGATAACCGTGACAGACATTATCATATGAACAACGGATAAGACGCTTGTGTTACGAATGGAATTTTGAAACTGATACATGTATTGGTCCAAACTGACCACTAGCTGAAGGGCATATGAAATGGTTTGGACATGACCACTTCCGGTATACACTATCAATGGGAAAATATAACGAGAAAAAGTGCAATGTGTTTATAGCATAATAAAGAAAATGCATATACATTCCTAGCCGAAAACTCAAAATTAAATGAAAACCAAAGACAACCATACTGCACTGCCTTTAATGCCAGTTTTATTCAATAACAAAGGGTCGACATAGTCAATGTAAACATTAAAGGCGTAGGTTATTCCTCAGTCTTTGAAGCCATCGTCATTTTTATCGTTCTCTAATAGACAGTAAGTTTATCTTCGTTTGCATTGTAGCTTAAATTACGTTTATTCATTGATTGCAGAACAAACATACCACGATGGAAGGTGCAGCATTGAACTGGTCAGTAAAGTCGGCATATAAAGACCCGATACGACACTTCTATGAATAAACTGTATGATTATATCGTTGTCGATGAATAAAAGGAAATATTTTCTCATATTCAATAAATACGGGAGCATATAGGGCCCTTATAACATATCTGTCCTTCTACCAAAAAGATCAGAAACAGCCATCGTTCTAATCGTTTTCAAAGATGTTCGTTATCGCATCCGAACTTACTGTTGTTGTTCATTATGCATGTATTTGCATCGTGTACCAGGAAATCCGTCCTAGGTTCTTTTCAATAAATTTATTTGATTTCTGTATTCGTACTTAAAATCACACGATTGCATGATAAATCTAAATTTGGATCTTCTTTGTCAAATACAATATTGGACAGTTTCGTCAATCTTGAAACATCTTGATTGTGTCTTAAAAACAAACAAACACATATTGTATTGCGAATCATAGGCGCCTGTTAAGGCAGAAAAATTGACATAAATTTTATACAACTGATTACATTGATTGGTAATGATTTTAACAGCAATAGTGAATTACAGATAACCTTAAAAAATAGAATTTGAAAAAAAATGCAAGCTAGATACAAACAAATACAGGATCCAGGACTCAATACATTAGCAGAGGCATTTTTAAGATATATATATATATAATGTTGACTTAAAATAGAAAATTGTTATACTAAATATTGCCTGAAAGGGCTTCGCATCTAAAAGTATACAATTTGGTTAATAATAGATATAATTTATCTTAAACATGATCATCCTCAGCTTAGAGGTAGTATCAAGAGATTTGAGATTATTAAATTTATTCAAATTAACACTGAAAAACACATGTCATGATTCAAAATCACATGAAATAAACTGTAATAAATTGTTTTCAAATGATCTTATTGGAAAAGAAATTAGGCTATGTAAGTTTTATATTATTAATCCATTTAAAAAAATACTTTTGACATTGCTTAGTATTAATAAAGTGAACCAATGCAGCGGTGCAAAAAACATACATTAGTAAGCAAATGTGGTTGATTTATCCTTCATAATTAATTTATAGAAACAACAGTTTGCTATCATGTCATGTTCCTTTATTAATCCTGCTATCGCTAAAGAGCAGAAAAAAGGAAAACCGCAACAATTTATCTGTTAGTCTTTTGAGAGTTGCTGTTAACGTTTTTTTTTTATATATACACGTCATCAATGGACGTCAAATGGCTGGTGCTAACATCTCGATATAGAAAAAACAAGAAAACACAATAGTGTTATGGTGTATTATTTAAATGGTACTTATAAACAATGCTTGACATTACTCATTTAATATTTGTAGTTTGGTTCGTGTTGTTGTGGTGGGTTTACTGTTTAATGTCTTATTGGCAATGGGTGGATAAGTTTTGTTGTTTAAAACATTATATAAGAAAAAACAACTTATCTGTTGATCTTGTGAGACTTGCTGCTCACGTTTTTTATGTATACGTCAGTAATGGACGTCACATTGCTGGTGTTAATATCTCAATATAGTAAAAACAAGAAAGCACAATAGTTATTATTTAAATGTTACTTATAAACCCTGCTTGATATTACACGTTTGATATTTGAAGTTTGGTTCGTGTTGTTGTGGTTTTAACCGTTTCTGTTTAACGTATTATTTACGATAGGTATGTTTTGTTTTATAAAGTTTTATAAAAAGAAATAATATTAGTAAAATGAACAAATGCAGAGGTGGAAAAACCTACATGAGTAAACTATAGATTGATGCATGCCCATTTCCATATCAGGACTGTTGTCGTCCCGAGAAACCGATATCGGTACGAGGGATGATAACAGTCTTGATATGGAAAATGACATGCATCAATCTTTAATCACATATATCAACATTGAAATAAAAAGAACAGAATAAATTTCCCACACAGACCCCAACAAATCTTTCCTCGCTGGACGCCGACATTTTCCAAGCGAAAATTGACAATTGGGAGGAAGTGACGTCATGGGGCTCACGAAACGCTTGCTATCGTGTTATCATGTTGTGACACTTTCGGTGTGTACATATGGGCAAAATTGACGTTATTACTTATAAATATATGATAATGAATGTTATTAATTTTGCTTTCATATTGAAATTATAAAACCAGTTCGTCATCCTGCCATGTAGTGCAATTCCTCTGTTAACGTTTTTCGGTGATAAAAAGGGAAGACTACAATAATGTATCTATGGTCTTATAAGAGTTCCTGTTCACTCTTTGTAAGATTTCTTTTATATAGGTCAGCAACGGACGTCACATAGCTGTTGTTAATATCTCAATGACAATAAAGGAAGAAACAAAATAGTGTTATTGCGTATTATTAAGATGTCGTTAATTAACCATGCTGGTAATTACACGTTTAATATTTGAGGGTTGGTACATGTTGTGGTTGTTGTGGAACTCACTTACATGACCATATCACTTTACTACGAGGGGAAGTTTGTGCCCATAGCAGTAGTTTAACACCGCCACTGTTTGTTGAAGTGTCCGAGTCAGGTCAAGTAAGTGCACAATCATGTATTTGTGTGGTAGGGTATCAAATTTGGCCTCTGATATTTTTCTATTGGATTTTGGAACTGTTACATGTGGTATTTTTGTTTTGTTTTTCATTTTATTGCAAAAATACCAACAAAGAAACATAGTGAGGAAAGTTATGTACTTAGAACATTTATTTAATAAACACTCCCGCTTCTTTTTATCTTTTTATTGCGTCTTTAGAGTTAAATTTATAATGATTAACCTTTAAACTTCTGTGAAATCATCGAGAGTAACACATCTTCAGAAAATCTATGACATCAATTCGAGTGTTCTGTTATTTCAATCTATAGAAATTCTAATTTAAATCAAGTACAGGAATGTGACATTCGTTGACAACACCCAACTCTCCAATCCAGAAAATGTTGAAACAGATGCTTAACTGAAATTTGAACTATATTTACATTGTAACATTGAGATTATAAGTATAGAGGTAGGACCTGAATTTTCTGGGTTGTCGGATACATTCACCTCTACATATACAGTGGTACCAACAGTTGTATACATAACCTGTACTTATAATGAGACATAAATGCAAAAACCCATGCTTGCGTGTAAAAACATCGTACCGACATTCGTTGACAACACCCAACTCTCTAATCCAGAAAATGTTGAAACAGATCTTTCAATGTTTAACTGAAATTTGAACTATATTTACATTGTATAACCATTGTAACCTTGCAATTATAAGGATAGAAGTAGGACCTGAATTTTCTGGGTTCTCATGTTCATCCACTTCTACATATACAGTGGTGCCAACGGTTATGTTTCATCTATTGTATACATAATCTGTGCTTATAATGCGCGATTCCTGTTTCTGAATGCAAAAGACCATGCTTGCATGTAAAAGCATGTTAGATGACACACTTTTGATATACTTTGCTGGGAAGTAGCAATACAAACAAATGATATATATGTGTTAAACCTGGCGCCAATCCTATAATTACTTACGTAGGCTACCACGCCAAAGTAATGTTACCTTATTCATCAAAGAACATTCAGACAGACTAATAATAACACTCTACATGTTATAGTGATAAGAATGTGTGTTTACTACAGCTTATTACGCTTCTATTACTCCTCACACATCACCAATGGGTCAACCAACTGAGTAATAAACCATGTGATCGTTTAAAAACACTTTGATAAGTCCCGACGTCCTGTTTTCTTTTGGCCATTGCATTGTCTGTCCTTTTCCGATTTACGATTTCTGATTACTCCTTAGGGATCTTCAAACTTTTGTTAACCATTTCTTTGAAGCCGAGTGCATGCAAAGATGCTCATTTTGTATTTAATGTAGGAACCTCGAATTTAGGAGTTAGAACGATAAGGTTAATCAATAGAATTACATCTAAGATAGAAGAACCCAAATTGATTGAAGACAAGTTCATTCATTTTTGTAAAAACTCCACCTAATTCATGTATTTCAGACATCTTTGCATAGACTCTTTCATGGTTGTCAATAATGTTCATTTCATTTAATTCAGCTTGATTGAATATATCATTTCCAATTTCTGAGAAAAAAAACCCTGCATGCAATTAGGAATGATATCTTCTATATAGATCATATGAAAATTGAAGACCAGGTGTTGTCACCTTAAAGATGTAAATAGGATGACCACATTCTCCTTTCTAGTTAAGGGACGATGATGTAAAACGTACATTATCTTACATCTTCAAATAAACATCAGCATTGCACATGTCAATCATTCTACACCAATCACATAACTCTGTCTCAACAGTTCTTTAAGATACTTAGATGGCACAATTTTGATATAGTTTGCTGGGAAGTAACACTAGAAACAAATGATATATATATATATGTGTGTGTGTTAAACTTGGCGCCTATCATATAATTACTTGCGTAGGTTACCACGCCAAAGTAATGTTACATTATTCATCTAACAACATTCAGACAGACAAATGATAACACTCTACATGTTATAGTGACTAGAATGTGTTTAATACAGTTTTCCAATATGAACATTTCATTTGTCTAGCTTTGATACGAGTCTGACAGCACACATTTTAATTTTAAAATATTTAATTAAAATCTGTTTGCCGCGTGCCATTTCCGAATCTTCAATCTTCAACATTGGGTTGTGTATGTCTATTATATAATGAAGGCGGAAAAAAATCTATATTTCCCATTACGTATCACCACTTGCATACCATTATTTAAATGTGTCTTCAATGGGAAAATTGTACTTAATATATTATATGTGCATGCTATCACAGCCAGAATCATAATCGCCATTTGAATATATAAGGAATATTGTTTTTTCTTCTGTTGTAAGCTTATTTAGAGCCTCAATAAAATTGTTGACACTCAAGAAATTTAGTAAGAACAAATTGTATATTTAATTGACTCATTTCTAAAATTAGCTGGTTATGACAAGATCTTGAATTAATGTTTTCTCCATTTAAAACATTGAAATATTATTTGCGTCAAACGATAACGTCAACGTTATTTGTTTCAGAAAATGTGAAATAGTTTCATTATTGACTTACCATAAGTTAGATTCTAGAACCATTCAATTTAACATGAAGTTATTTACAAACATGCTATTACTATATGCACAATATATAGCCAATTGTACCTTCACCTTCCATTTGTAATTGTATTTATGTCTGGTATGAATGCATTGTCACGTTGACTTGCCATCAAAAAGAGAAGGTATTGCGATGTTATTAATATATTGCTTTCAATTTATTGGTTTCACGGAATGTACAATATTTCATTGGAAAATTAGAAGATATTAATACGATGGGAAAACATGTTTCAATAACATCTACATGTATTATAATTCGAACATGTATATTTTTATGAAATCAATGTATTAAATACAAATGTATGCAACTGACTTCCAATATATTAGACCAGAGGGAACGGTAAGGTATGGCAAAATGATTTTCTCTGCCGGATACGACCCCTCCGAAAGGAATGTATATGTAATGTTTCAAACCTGGAAGATAACCATCTTTTCCTTTTATATATCAGTCAAAATGTTATATACTGGTCTACATCATACCGATACTTGGTTTCTTATGTAAATGGAGTGCTGCATGTGATTCTGTCGAAATAATGCAATTAGTAGGATACCAGAATAAACAGGTCACCAAGCGGTTGGAATCAATTACTATCATATTGTCTTTAGCATAGTGAACCAGTTCCCTCAAAGTCACAGTTCTAGTTGCTAAATAATGAGATTTTTCAATATTATACGTTTAGATGTGCCGGATTAAACCTTTTTATCATTGTTATTTGCGTCTTCATTGACACGTGGGTGGTAAATTCCCCTTCCTTGTCAGATCAATGCATGTACAATTGTATAAATTGTGTCTTCGGAAATCGTAAACGACACTTGGTTACTGTGGTAGTGATGTCATATGACCAGGAATACATTCTTTTCTTTCCAAATGTTCAGCATTATTGTTTCTATAGAAATTGGAAATGAAATGCATTTAGTGTATCTGATATTGATAATATATTATGTATATTTTTATTGAGCATGTTCGGAAGTTCAACATCTACATATAGTTTGATTATACGACATTCTCATGTAGTGATTTATGCGTGGGACGCAATGTTTCTTCCGCATCATATAAGCTGATAAAATATGTCATTTTACTTCCTGGTTTAAGGTTACAAATATCAAAGTAAAACATAAATCGTATATCAAAGGAAGAAATGAAATATTGGCTTATATATATTATGATTGAATTAACTCCATCACGTCAAAACAGTCATTCCATGATAAAATGTGCATTAACTTTATTAGTACATATTACTTTCCACAGACAAAATACAGATATTTGAAATACTCTAACTCATACTGTCAACGATATAGACAAGTTATTAAAAATGTCTAATTTAATTCGAAGTAAAGCTTAATACGTTTGTTACCGTTCTTTCAACAGTAGATTCAACTAAGATAATGCTCTGTCAGCCGTCTCCGATTATTCAACAATTTGATCGAATGAACAAAAAAAGTTATTGTTGACGTATCTGACAGATACGAAACGTACCTGACCTTTCTGATGGTTGACTAATTATATATATATATATAAACATTTCTGTCTAGTTTCTTTTAAGGTGGCCGAGTTGTGCCAGAGGATAACATCTAAAGATCAAAAGTTCTCGGATGACGGACCTACTGCGAGGTGAACTAATGACAATATTCAAGGTTCACGGATCTATTGTCAGGTGAGCTAATGACAATGTTTACTGATATGCATTTAAGGTTCACGGATGACGGATCTATGGTCAGGTGAGCTAATGACAATGTTTATTGTTATGCTGTTAAGGTTCACGGATGACATACCTATTAACAGGTGAGCTAATGACAATGTTGACTCGTATGTATTTATTTAGATTTATTCATGTTGTACCTTTTCAACCTTACACCTACACCAAGTGTATAAGAATGTAATATGTTTTCAAATCAGTCGCATTTAACGTTGGTGATATTTGTTTTCAATTCCATTATCTATGCATGCAAAAAAGTCACTTAAAAGGAATGAAACATGATTATATTACCAGTTTCGTGTTGGAATATTTCTCAATTTTAATTTCTACGCTTAAACAGTAATGACTATAAAATGTCAGCATTAACCCATACTATTATGTTACACCAAACTACAACATTGTACAACAAGTAACCTTTACATCATTTATATTGTTATCAGCAAACAATGACTATGGAGACAGACAAGATGTAATCATTATAAAATACATTCTGAAGAGTACAAGTGACATGACATTAATTTTCAATAACAAAACACTCATCACCACGAATTTGCTGAACATATGTCAACATTAGAGATTAATCCGTAAATATTAAAACAATTTAGTACATAAACCTGTAAGGTAAGACGTTGTTTTCCTTGATCTACATTGTTTCATTGAAATCAATTACTGAAGCATAATATATTGCAAATTGTTTATATATAAACAATAACGTTGCATCTAACGGTAGTCCGCAATATAAAAAAAATGACGTCACTAGTTTACAGAGCAACAAAGACGGTAAAGATTTACGACGAATATGGATGATTCAGAAAGAAATATTTAAAACGGAAGGTACAACTAAACAAAATAAGAAAAGTTTAGACTAGATTAAAAACTTAAGGAAACGAGCAGCCCAGGAAGGGAACCTATCGAGAAGCTATAATTTCTAAATCGTTTATGAAAATCACAAGAAGAGATAGCATATCCAGAAAGCATTACAATATAGCTAGAGTTAAATAGTTTTTTTTTCTTTTTCGGTTTAATGTCTAATGACTAATTCATGATGTTGATCATATATTTTACATGGTATGGGTTATATTACAATTGAAATTAAGTTATTTTTTAAGACAATTTTCAGTGAATGACAGATAATCATTGAAATGCAAATATAACTTCGTGATGAGGAAAATATGTCGACCGTACCGAGAGTACACATAAATCTAAATGGACATTCTATAAATCACGTTCCAATAACGTTCCTCGTCGAGATAAGAACAATGGCTGTATCATTGATATGAAATACCACAGGATTTAGAATCAATCTCCTAATATGTCGAGGTTGTAGCACAGCAATATCTTCTATATTTGATAAAATGAAAACAGACAGCTAATTAAGATGAAATTACAATTGTTCTCGAACAATGGTGTTATATCACTTGTGTAACGTTTACCTTGCTTAGAGTTAATGTATAATCAAAATATATTTTGGGGAATTCGGATACATTTTAAAAGTTGAATTTGGTATATGCTTTTTTTTTTAGAAAGATTTGACGATACTAAATGGGTAAACAGAAGCCTTAAATCAAAGAAGACTGAGTGATTGTTGTTTAACGCATAATGAGCAATATCTACATGTAACATGGCGATAAATCTGAGAACATATAATACATTGGCCATAGGAAAAAAACAGACAACCCCATTAGGCTGTTGCTTTTTTGAATCAAACTTTTATTTAAAAAATCATGTAACTCTTCGCCATTTCGAATTTGCAATTCTCACTATATAGATGATATAGCTGCTTTATTCTTAACATGGGTTTTAACAGCATCTGTTCGTCTTTTCTGTGAGATGATTCTAAATATGTTATACGTTACACATATGACGGTTCTGTGACATCATTAGTGGAAAAATATACGTCTGTCCTATAAATATAGACAATTGCCAAATGTCTTTAATGAAGAGTAAAATGTTAACACATTAACCACTCATTGTGATGTCAACAATGTCGTCACAAGTATTAAACCACCCGTTTTATTTATTTGTCGGTGAACAAAGGGATTGATCAAGGTCTTCATCGTGTCCTTTTCTCTGTTATATCAATTTTAACTAGAATCAATTCAATATTTAGACGTTTCAATGAAAATCTATAACAGAAATACTGCACACATTGTACATGTATTTTTTTTAAAATATATTTTACTGCGTATAACAACAGTTTTACTTTGTAAATAAAGATTAACCACAATTATTGTTTCATCGATTGTAAACATATATGTATTTCATATTTCTTTTGTGGAAGATATATGATTAAAATTTGGTTTAATATAGGAAGTAAGCATGGCCCCACCCCGTATCTCAAATTAAATGTTTAACTATGTCCCCATTCGCACATTTTTTTAACCTTACAAATGTACCAGACATGTGTTATGATACATTTTGGAAATGAAAACGGAAGCTGTGTGTATAAAATATCTGCTATTAAATGACAAACTTAGTATGTGAACAGCTCATAAATTTGTGTTCTGAAAATGTATCTGCTACTTTGTATCATTAAAAGTAAGCAGTATAGTGTAATACGTATTACTAAGTTATCTCAACACATACATGTTGTTGCATGGAAGGTGCTAGTTCATGATATATGTATTTAGATAATCATGAAAGGAAACGTGCTATATCTAAATTTATCATATACTTGTAGTTGTTAAAGCTAAAATGTTACCCTGTAATATAAAACTTTTGAGTTTTGTTTAGAATAATATGAGCGAGTCATGTATATTTCAGTTTCACAAGAATGGTTCAAGCGGGTTGATAAAGCAAGTTTATTGACTGCTTCCGGAATGTTCTTACAAACTTTTCCGTCAATGTCCGTAAGTTCACCTCGTGAATTTCCGGAAAACTGTTGACAGATACGGCGGATTCAACTGTTCTATAAAATATTTGCACAGAAAATTATAAACCAATTTCTTTCTTATGATATTGAAAAAGCGTAAAACGTGCATTTATTGGATTTGTATATTAAAACAATAATTGTCTTGGTCTATAACTATATACATGTACTTAATTCTAGCCAAAATGACTAAACATTTTGGTACAAATCTGTTATTTCCTCTGTTGAAGTATATGATAAGCATATCATAACATGTCATTTTTCATATCATACCCTTTATCATCCCTCGTTCATATATCATCCCTTGACCCTATCGGCTCTCGGGCTGATATAACCTTGGGTTGACAAAGGGTAAAAATACCATGTAACAATCTATATACATTGTATATTGCAATCAAATGTGATTGTCATAGCTGCACATTGGCACTTATAAAAGTTACCGTGCGAAATAGCAACACATATTATATCAGGGTTTATCTGTAACTAAAGGTTTGTGAGTTCAATTTACCTCCATAGAGTGACATATCAGGTAGATACTAACAATATAGGGTAAAGTGTATCAGTCGGATGTAATGTCATCAGCTTAGAGGATTCTGCTGGTTTCTCGCCAATATATCACTGAATTATTGTTACATACGGCCTTAAACAACCCTTATCGGTTAGAATCCATAAAGATCGATGTATTGCATGACATAGATATGTTTGTTTATGATAATATAATTGCACATTAGTATCTGTTGAAATAATGGACAATCGAACACAGAAAACTACAAAAACAAGCAATACACAGTCCTCCAAAAACGGTGGCAGGGTGCTCAATGGTTATCAGTTTACCAACTAGAAGAGGTCATTGTAGTTGAGAATTTTATAAACATTGAGAAGTATGGGTATTACATATAGGACAGTCAGCTCATATAATCAACTGTTTTCTTCTCCACTACGATGCAAAGGCATTTTAAGGATAGATCACGCATGTGTTTCTTTTTTTCTGTTTGAATTCAGAAAGATTATTGATTAGTGCATCATGATTGAAAAAAAAATGAATTAAGAAAGTGAATCATGCCTCAGAGAAATATAACTGTAATGCATTTTAACATGGAAATAATACATTTGTACATAGGATAGCTTAATAGTGTGAATTTAATTTAATCTAATGTCGAATGTGATATCAGCGAGTTATAATTAATACTTATCAAGATCACGGCAGAATATCAATATCTCTATATAGTAGTGTTATCAAGATATTTTCTAATCTATGAATTTAAAGATTTTCTCTTAACTCTTAATTGACAATCCTACGTATGGAATGTATTATAAAGAAAATATTTAATCCTTTTGTCCATTTTTTACCATTAATTGTTAAACCTTAAATTACTACATCAAATACCAAATATACTGCGGGGGTTTTATCTGTATTTAGTTATAGGATGGGTGTTCACCTTCATAAAAGACAATAATAAATGATCAAAGATGAATGCGTACTGCGAAAACCAGGAAACTGATATTGATGGAAGGTAGCTAAAAAAATACAAAGCTACCAATGATACAACGTAAAAATATCTAACAAAGAGTCAAAACAGCATGAATCTACCGAGCCGTTGAATACCAGGTGTTCTGTAATTACTTCCTCCACTTACAATTTGACATATATTCTGGATAAGTGAAAGCTATACACGACAGTGAGATTTACATTATTTCGAAATGCAAGATCCACGGAAATGCACCACAATCGTTGAAAACGTACAAGAAATATTTGAAGTTACCAAAGGGTTATTAGAAACTATATGTCAATAGCAAAAAAAAAAACACGATAAGACAAACAATGACCCACAACACACTACACGAAAAACGAAAGATTGAGCGACACGAATACTATTATAAACCGGAGGTAAAATCAGTGAACTCCAAAAGGGTAAGCAATGCCTTGTGTGTCATTTCCAAAGTACCTCACACATGTGAAAAATGAAAACAGCATTGTATTTCCAGTTTTATTTTTCAGAAAATTTCTTATTTCATCATGTTTCAGAAGCGCAATCTGACGACTAATATGACTATGGTATAATATAGCTGAACAGATGAAAATGAGAAGAAAGAAAAAACAGTGTTTAAAAATTGGATTTTGTTTGCACAAGGAATAATTCCCTGTGATAATTTACTGTCTTAGTTGTAGTTCTCGGTTCGTCTTTGTCCCTAGTTGTTTGTAGGAGGGCGTATGTCTTATTTATGTTTACATGCGTATAGTGATGTCAAATTCTTCTTGACTATGAGTAACATGGTGGGTGTTTCATAAGAGGCAGAAACTGCTTACCTTTCACGAGCACTTGGGTTTTTGGTGGGGTCCGTATTGCTCATATTTTTAATCTTCGTCATGTGTGCCCTATGCTATTCTATTCTTGATTGCCCTTGCCGGTTTTCTCTAACGTTTATTTACGGGCAATAGTATATTCTTCTACCTTTTGTTTTTTGTTCTGAACAAAATCAGTGTTCAAGTTTTAAATTTAAATCATGTGACATGCATAAGGTATCCGAATAATAAACAGTAAATATAAAGTATAAATTACAAGATCGTTGTACATATAACCTACAACTGACAAGATGGCTATATCAACGATTATATATACATGTATGTTTAAATAGTACGAAACGGGGAAACGTTGGTCTCTTATTACAACCAAACCATTATAAATACCAGAATATAACAAGGCCTACACAAACAAGAGTGGTACCAGATACGCCCATACTATATGACACTATAATAATATCATATAATCTGTTTGTCAAATGAGAAACATGATTATAAACTTTGTCATTTTGTATCATTTACTAAGTAAACGTATAATAAATACTGTAATTTTTCTATAAACAACAATCTTCTAATTAAATACGTGCATTCAATCATAAATATGGGTAATGTAAAACAATTTCATGGATAATCGGATGGTAATACTACCCACTCGTCCATCAAATTAACTCATGAAATATCTAAAACAATACAATACTCACTAATCCATAATATTGACTAGTGAAATATCTTAAAATCAATGCGATGCTCACTAATCCATAAAATTGACTCGTTAAATATCTAAAATCAATTCAATACTCACTAAACCATATAACTGACTCATGAAATATATAATATCAATGCAATACTCACCAATCCATAAAATGGACTCGTGAAATATATAAATATCGATGCAATACTCACTAATCCATAAAATTGACTCGTAAAATATCTATAAATTAATACAATACTCACTAATCCATGAAATTGACTCGTGAAATATATAACATTAATGCAATACTTACTAATCAATAAAATTGACTCGTGAAAACCAGAATAATACACTGTCGTCCATAAACTTTACTCATGAAATATCTTGCACCAGGATTTCTTTTTAGTGCACAAATACTACTGTATGTACTGGAACAATAATAATACTCACTCGTCCACGACATATACTCACGAATACAACAATATCAACACAATATATAGTAAATCATCAAATATATATCACCACAATGTTATGACACCAAGCACTGTAGCAAAGGAATCCCCTACACTCAGTCTCTCCAAGTGAAACGGACTTGTTCAACAAAACAGAAAACCAATATACGAATTAGAGAACTGGATTGTCATCTTTAAAAGAGAGAATGCACCAATGAAAACATCAACATGAGTATCATAAAAGGCGATTTAATTTCTAGAGAATCAGTCTATGACTATAATCAAAAGAAAGTAAACATATGAGTTTTCTCTTAAATTCCGGTGAACCTTCGTCTGATAGTGTAGCAAATACCATACGTGTTACTTATTTATTGTAACAAATTGTAATTTGGAGAAGACTTCATAAGTCTGTTTAACTTGTGTCGAATCCATTTTGTCATTTAATTGGCAAATAAAATATGTTTAAACTAATATCATACGTGAACATTGACCGGTGTTACAAAAACATCCGAAGTTATTGTAAAATCATCCCAGAAGCACCTGCTATGGTCTACAGAAAACTGTAAATGTAAATTAGTGACAGCTGAGATCCATCCATGAAACACAGGAACTGGACAATGCAACGAATGTTAGGTTAGACTCTGCTTGGCTTGCTAAAATCCCGATTTGCCTTTCAGTCGACATGTCCTTTCATCTAGCCACAAGAATGTAAGAGCTCTACACAATTAACATTAAAGCAACCCCAAGTGGGACGAGAAAATTGCTCCGAGATGAATGCACTGTCGACATAACTAACTACCAGAGTTAACGTTTCTTTTACTTACATCGTCCTCTGTCGATGCCTCCAATGAATACAATTTTTATGAACGAGTATTTAAAAAACATCCCCCCCCCAAAAAAAAACAGCAAAAAACATGGAATTAATCAGAAACGAAAATAATATACTAGTATACAGTTATTTCATGCCTGTTCAGGGAACAGTCAAAACTATTGACCCGAGGTGCTAGAGATGACTTGAGAACTGAACAGGCATGAAATAACTGTTTTATTATCTTATATACATGCACAAATCCACTGAAGATGATAATGTCAGCATACCATACCATTTTTCTCCAATAATAGCTCGATGTCTTCATCAGACACATCTTCAAACCTATCTGCCATCTCGTCTGCCCAACGAACTCAATGGTCACTGGTGCGCTTGACAGGAATGACGCACTTCGCATCGTTCTCGAGCATGGAACAGTTCGGATCCGGAAGTAGGGAAAGTCAACTGTTTCACTCCCCCGGCTATTTTTAAAAATTTTCTTGTAATCAGTTAAAAATATAGCATATGAAAAATAAATACTTTAAATTAATAACATTGTTTAGATGCTGTTCGGTCCGACTATTTGATGGTTGAGAATACAACAAATTTTAATTGTGCACTGTAGCGAAATAATCTTTTAAGACAATCTAAAAATTATTGCACCAGGTGACAATCAGTAAGATAATGTATAATACATACTTGGCATTTGGACTTTGGATACTACCGTATTGAGTGTTTTGTTTGGAGGAATTTAGTTAGTTTTACAAGGTCGACAACCGAGTACAACCAAAAGTAAGACAGATTCCAGCTAACAGCAGCAATACTATTTTACTAATATCAACTCTTAATGCTATTGAACCAGCAATTAACACTCAATAGATATATTATCTACGGAAGATTCTAATCTCTAAGTGCATAGTCAATTATCCAGGACATATATAAATAACTATCAGATACAATGTACTATTACTTACAAATGATTGCTGAATGACCGAGGTAAAATAGTGTTATTGTATGATGTTACATGTTCTAAGATAAACCAGAGTAGTACATAACAGTAATCATCGTTAATGTGACAGCTACTTTAATACAGTTTCACAGACATCACATATTTATCATTTATAAATCAAGAGAAAACACACGGGTTCAATTGTTTACGACTATGGTATGTATTTTATAGAGATGTAAATTCTTACACACAGGAATACAAATGTCGATATTCTGACGGTTGGGAGGAAATCGTGTGATAGAATCAGATTAGTCTTTACCGTAGGGGATTCCATATTTCTATAATGCAAATACTGATCTTGGTTTGTTTTTCTTCTTGTATCATGATTATTTTTAATGCATGATATGATCTTTATATACATACTATTGTTGACACAATACCACAAGATAATGCGCTATACAGTAACCAAAATATATTTATATATATACACTCCGACAAAAGTTAAGCACCACCCTATATTTTTATCGATATATTTTTTTTACATCAATACTGTTAAAACAATAAAATAGATATCACCATTTTTCTTACACTTCTTAATAGACTACACCAAGGGCTCCAAAATTACCAATCTACGAAGTATTTATCATCCTGAAAGACGTGACTATGACGTGGTAAAAATGGGCTTCAAAACAGCAGCTGGAAAAACGTAAAACCAGTTTGTCTTTGATGGAAGTTTTTAACATTGCATTAAAATGCAGAGTCTTCAGATTTTAAGAACTTTTAAATGCATCTATTGTGCGTATGTGTAAGGAATAAAATCAATAACGAGTATATCCACCGCGTTTATTGTGAAGTTCTGTAACACGCCTCGTCATGCTTCGAACAAGACGCCTAAGCCGTTCATGAGGGACCTGTTGCCACTCCTGTAAGATAGCAGTTCTTACTTCGTCATTCGTCAATATTTTGACATTTTGGATTGCGTTGGTTAATTTTTCGGCCAATACATTCCCATACATGCTCTACAGGGTTCATGTCTGGCGACATCGCAGGCCATGACATTTTCTGCACAGCCTCTTGCTGTAAAAAATGTTGTACAATTCGGGCTCTATGTGGCCTAGCGTTGTCGTCCATGAACATTGGCCTGTCAGACAACGCATGATTGTCGAAAGGGGGGACTACGCGTGGAGCGAGCACATTGTCACGGTATTTTTGGCCTGTCAGATTACCATCAAGAACGTACAAGTCCAACTTACAGTCAAAGGAAAAACAACCCCAGACAGTTACACACCCACCCCCAAAAGCAGTTGTGCCCAAAATGTGGTTGTCCTGAAATGAAGTGTTTCGTTGCGCCAAACCCTTAAAACGACCGTCGGTAGGGCGTAACAAAAAACGACTTTCATCAGACCAGTGGACCCGTCTCCATGTGCGAATAGTCCACCCCAAATGATCATGTGACCAGCATGGCGATGACAAATAGAAAATGAAACTTAAAACTCTACACAAAAACAAATCAGCTCTCGTTCGCAAACACAAATGTTGAAAAGTACACGTGGCACTTTACACACCCTGTCATATACACAAAAATAAAATTCGATCAATAACCTGTTTCACAGGTAAGTAAGTAAGTAAGTATGTGTGTACAGATAGCGAAACAGAAAACCGATTTTATCCAAAAAAATCATATTTTGCCT
>MJUT01002884.1:374790-404568 GCA_002080005.1 Gigantidas platifrons
GCCGGTTGAGCCACCATTGGATCCGCCCCTGATTAGAAAAGATATTATTGAAACAAGTCAGGTGGTGCTTAACTTTTGTCGGACTGTATATATAAATTGGAA
The DNA here is from genome assembly GCA_002080005.1 of Gigantidas platifrons. Taxonomy (NCBI): domain Eukaryota; kingdom Metazoa; phylum Mollusca; class Bivalvia; order Mytilida; family Modiolidae; genus Gigantidas; species Gigantidas platifrons. The sequence goes on from MJUT01002884.1 coordinate 374,893, forward strand.
AGAAAAACAGAAGCGTAGCAATAATGTTTGACCAGATAAGTACCCACAACGACATAAATCACACCAAACAACATATTGAGATATTGGTAGAAACTGATGGATATTAAGTTCCTGCTTTTGGACCAGTACACGCATACGATGATTTTGTTCTACAGCGGTTGAACAGATTCAAACAAACAAGAAGAATAGTGTACTACATAATTTGGGGATTATTTCAGTTTTTGGTATTTTCCCTTAGCATTGTTACCAAAAGTTAAGATATGTTTATGTTCTAACTAGAAATTTATGGAATTTGTGTTACGCATACACCTACACATACGATTACGAAAACAGGTTAATCTAAAAGAAGGGATAACCTCAAGACAAAATTTCATCTGGTCATTTGATGGTTTTGTTTTATGATATTTTAACGCCACTTTCAACAATATTTCAGTTATATTGTGATCAGTTTTATTGGTGGAGGAAACTGAAGTACCAAGAGAATTATATAGGGTAGTTGTACATGTACTAAGGTTGTGAGTTCGAACCCCGCTCAGAGGAGGGGTATTTGATACAACATTGTGTGATAAAGTGTATTAGTGACTTGCGACAGGGCGGTTGTTTTCTCCGAGTACTCTGGTTTCTTCCACTAATAAAACAGATAGCCACGATATAGCTGCAATATTGTTGAAAGTGGCGTTAACCACAAAAAAACAACAACTTTCTCCTGTCCATCGTTTTCTACTTCTACCGCTGAGTGGCCGCCATCAAATTGTTGATTATTCTGCCACTTTCCGGTGTGCGCATAAAAATAAATTACACAAAAAGTTCACCATGTTTTATTCCAGTTGAGCTTGTCAGGCCGGTGCGAAATGATCCTCATGATTGAAGACCTCATTACAACTTAAAGATAAAGAACATCAATCAATGTAGCTGTTTATTAAGTAATTATTTCATGTAGCTACGTATTTCTTTTTTCTGTCTTATGTACATTTAGCCTGTTAGTCTTTCTTTTAAATTTATAAAGTTAGTTATATCTCACGTAGCGTTTCCTAAAACAATTATGCAAGGAAACCAACCATTTTTGTAAGGGGTTGACTCGTGTTCTATTTTTGTTACGACCGAGTCAAAGCGTAATATTTGTTCTACATTTTACATAGGGTTTATTCGAAAAACATATTTAACTGTATGTGGAAAAGTGTTTTCATTCCGTTGCCATGTTTTACTTAGGAAAACGTATTGCCTTAAAAATCTTTTATTTGAAAACAAAATCACATCGTCTGTTTTCATGTGTCTGCTGATTGATTAAGAATGACATATTCTTGTTATTAACATGATTGTAATTCCATTTTGTAAAAGACTGGATTTACTGGTTCATTTTCGTGAGACAATGTCTAGATTTTTATTATTGGTTATAAATCGGTTTGCATAACGCATCATCCACATATCATATTAAATGTATACGTGCACACGAGTTTAAATTTTGATAGTAAAATTCATGTTGTTGTTCATTAAACATATTCGTTTGAGTCCAAATCTACATCAATGGTATACATGATTCATTTTTGTTCAGTAACTATTTTCAAAGTACGAACAACACAAACGATTTATATTGGTTGTATTACATGCATTAGCGCGATGTCCACCTGATACATGTATCCTGCATTTTCATCAAATGTTGGTAACAATTTTAATTATATTGGCAAGACCACCACATGGTCCATTTCTTACTCACAGGCAAAGAATAATTAGTGAAACCGTCAATGTATGGAATGGCAGAGATATATTTAAGTTACTTGCAAAAACCGATATTCATTTATTGAAATTACTGGTGAGTCTACCGAAACTCTGATAAATATCGTTCGTGAAGTTCAAGAATTATTTCATCATAAAGCCGACACCACACACTATCCCTCAAAGTTATGTTTTTCGTTTTATTGTTAATATCATACCCGTCATACCAAATGCTATCAGCACTTTTTGACATCAGAGTTCCACCAGTTAAGGAGGAAATATACTCTTCCATTCCTGTATTTAGAGAAAGGTATAGACAACATGTAAGATGGCCGTCATTTGTAGAATCGACGAACTTTTTAGGGGCTTGGTAAACATTTGCATTTGCTGTAGGGGCTATAGATGAGACATTAACGAACATGTATAGACCAGGAATAGAGGCACACGAACACTATTACCCCGGAAACCGACAATATCACTGTATTCACACTCGGGTCGTTATCACAAATCACAATTTGTTATGTCGAATGTAGTTTCCTGTGACATCAGAATGATGCCCAGCAATTTATGCGTATGTGACAGATTGGAACCGACCATTTCCTGACGATCTGTATTGACTTGGGGATAAAATACATCGTAATGGTCATCCGATAATGACGCCATATACACGTCATATGATAGTCCTAGAACCGGCAAATTTGCAACAAAAATGTCGCAATACGAACAGACTTATCACAGAATACCGCGTTATGTTCGAACATGCTATAAGTGATATAAAACGTTACAATGCACGCTTTAGAGATACAAAAAACAACACCTAAAACCAGTTGCAGAAATATGAGTTGCATTAATTTTGTTTGTCGACGAAGCATCTTATTTAATTAATAAAGTATTTATTCACTAAGTGCGTTAAGTATATTTTGAGATGATCTCTTACTGCTTATCTTACCTGTCAGCTTAATCGTAGGAATAGGTGAAGGTATCAATCAATATCCATAAATCGCTAGTAAGAAAATAACTAGCTCTTGTACAATCTAATAAATAGAAGAAAACGTTTTGTCTATAAAGGGATCAGGGATAACGGATCTTTCGCGAGCGACGTCACGTGGTAGATTAATTAACAATTAATTCTACTGATCCTGTTCATTCAATTCAAAAGGTGATCTTCCAAGGGCTATCCAAGTTTTACTATGATAGAACATTCCAGTTTCGTAATCATTCACCAAAATCGTCCAATCAGATCACTGCATATGTTATGTGCAGTGTTCTGATTGACAGTTTTTCGAGTAGAAACATCGAATTCGAATGGTATTTTACCGTTATGCCCGATTCCTTCACCAATTAAACTGACTACTACGATTTAATTGAAATATTGTTGACAGCCATAACTCGATAAAGAAATCAAGCATTCAGAATTATTTATTATTCATAGTATAGGATAGTTAGTAGTAATATAAGATTCAATCTGTTCAGTTTTCTCCGTCGTGATATAACACCCAATCAGCCATAGCAGTTTTCTTTACGCTATATATAATTGTGTAAGTACCCTTGTGTGATTTTACTGATCTTTTGCTGATGAATTTATATTAATCGCTCTCTACAATATATCTTGGATGTATTGATTCTACAAGTTTTTTACAACCTGTTTTCTATTCAAATGTGGACGTTAAAGGTCATGGTCAAGCATTTATTCTTGTAATTTTTGCATGAATGCCAAGGGTTTGTTGGCCGTGCACAACGTAATCAAGTACAAATGATTTCCATAAACTAGTAGACCAGAGAGTTGCCATTGGACAATATTTTTATGGGGGAATTTGTATTGGAATGTAAACCACTTTAAACCGGACGACAGCACTACAAAGAAAAAAAGAACACCAACTGATTCCGAAGCTGTTATATGCTAGGGAGCAAGGAAGAGCGATCCATGTCCCATATTTAACATCCGATATTTGAATACCTTTGTGCAATATGTACACGAACATCTCTGTATTTTGGCATTCTGTGGATTGTTATTTATAGAGGTGCCAATATAATGTCAATGCCAAATATTATAGTATCGCAGTAGACACAAAATATGCAAAAGACATATGCTAATTTGTTGTTTCTATTTTAGTCTATGAACACCGTCACAACAGAAGTGTATTTAAAACGTACATGACCTCACATATACATGTATATTAAAAGATCAGTGGAATTATCTGCCACCTATGTATCATGTTATGAAAATTCCACAACGTTGTCATAAAGGAAGTAATTGTATTTGTATGTATTGCACTTTGAATCTGAATGAGCATAGTGGTCCCAAATGGAATGGGTATTCAACAACACAACGCTTACTGAGAAGTCGTTATTGGTATACCAGTAATACAATGTATTATTATAAATGACAGGTGCTACACACACAGAATGAGATACTAGCTATTTACAAGCACCTGACTATCTTCCCATTTTTGTGGAAATTCCCTTTATATGATATTCGGTAAATTCCTTTTATTTTACTTTAAATTGGGGCTATTTTTGTCTTTCCGTGTTCTGCATTTCTTGTGTTCATTTTGTAAAAATAAAACAAATCGATTGATAATGTTTATGTCTATGTTAAAGCCATTTTACACTTGGGGGAATGTCATTGTGAGGGAATTGGTAATATATTGATTATAGTTATAGATAGAACACAAAAGACAGTTTTTTTTTACTTTTTAGGCGAAGTGGAATATCATTATAATGTCCACATCTAAGACTGTTTATATTGTTTAAACACCAAACAGACATGGGTTTTCAACGTCATATGTCCTGTTTTGTTTTTATGTTAAATGATTTGTGGTGATTGTTCACTTTGCTGATTCGGTGATATTTTTGACCATCATTATCATGAGATATACTGGAATGAGTCTATTGGGAAACGTTTTAATTGTGACAAGGGGTTGGTGGTTTTTCGTCGTACTGTGGAACACCAGCGACCAATTGTTTCGGGTAATATTTATCTAATTCTTATCTTATTAACAATCAGAGGAAAGTACATTACTTCAGTTCCTTGATGTTTGCAGCTAATGTGATGATCCAGTTTCTAAAATAAAGAAAAAAGAACATTTTAATTCGTTTAATCTCACCACCGTAAAGTACCTCCAAAGAACGATACATATTTTTCCAATTTATAATATATCCATTATATTGAAAAACTGTAATTACCCTGAATTAAGAATGAAAACAGCCACATTATCCTCTGAAGTGATGCCTTACGGTCAGTTGCCTCTTAATGGTTGATAAAGTATTTGTCAATTATATCCTCAACATCAAACTACATTAATATTGTTATATTATCAGACAAGTACCAATGGTAACAAATACTATATTGGCCTTTCAAATGGAATACAACAATAGTTCGGAGAATCAGTTATTATTTGATTGTCCTAACAATTTATGCTCTTTAACCAGCATATTCTGCCTTCCTAGCTGGTAGTCAATTAACTCCAAGCGGCATTCTTTGACCCTGCTATTGTACTGTACATGTCTATGTTGTCATTCATGTTCTATGCAGGTTTATTTTTATCGCATTGCCGTTGGAGATCCAGCTATCACGAGGGAAGGGTTACAATCCATATGAACTCCATATGTCTAGCAGTGTATTCGATTACATGTACCTATTCACGGGAGTGATAGGCAATAAGGTCAGTCGCCTGATTTGAATCTGAGATCTCCATGCTTTTTTGTAATTGCATCTGTTTTATAAGAAAGTTTATATACATATATATGATTTCAATGACTGTGCATCGTGCTTAGATGTGATTGATCATTTTATAATAATAAATATGGCTGATGTTACTGCCATGTAAAATGTAATCCTGTTTATTGTTAAGTTGTGGTGATATGTTGTCGATAGATACCACAACATAACAGATTGTTTGATTTTTACATTCAGAAGTGACTTTCTTATCGATTTGACTGTTTTATTATGATCGTTAGGATATACACAAATTTATCTAGTGAAATCAGGAAATCAAAATAAGATTATAGGGTCCATATATATTGACATTTAACACGCTGACATTTTACAAGTTTAATTTTAACAGTTCTGATATAGACAAATTTGCAAAGAAAATGTCCATTTAAATCATAGATTCCAAACTGAAGAGACAAATAACAGTAGCATATATCATTGTTGACATTTACAATGTCTGAATGAACAAATTTATTAACAAAATACAGACAATTTACAGAAAACCAGACAAAAACATAGCTAACAATCTATGGAATAAATGACTATTGTAGCTGTTGTCATACCAAATAAGGAAAATAACAAATCGGTCATTACTCGACTCTTGACTTTTATTTTTTCCTTTTAAACCTGGAACGGCAATTCCTATTTGTCTCTGATGAAGGTTATTCCAGGTTGAGCAGATACAGAGATGTACAGCTATATACGTCTTGTATGACTACCCAAACCGGTGTACATATATTTTCTAAAATTATAGATGGATCACAGTGAGAGAACTTACAAAGCTGAACGTTATTGGAAGTTCCTCCATTTTTTTTATTCAGACAAGCGTACTAAGGGACACATAAAGCTAGGCATATTTCTTCAAAGACTTGTGCAAATACTCGTTTCTCCCTGGTACTATATCTGATTGGAAAACATATTAGAATCGATCGCTCTGTCACCAAACCTTGAATTATTTCTCCTCTAAAGCGGTATCTCCTTTCTAACATTTAAGGAATTCACTTCAAGCTACTAAATTTGCACTTAGCCAATGTACACATTGTTGATAATTATATATGTGTTCTACTTTTTGTGTTTGTCTTTATTGTTGTTTGATAAGTTCAAGTACATGATCATCCACTTTAACCATATAGTCTACTCCTGTACTTTGCAGAAGAAGTTATGAATATCAGAAATTCTCAGAAATTTCCCAACATTGATTTTTCAAGCTGTATTCTTTTCATTCTGCACATGTAATGAAAAGTGAGATGATAAAAAGATACCTAGAATCGTGTAAAACATAAATTGCATTTATACAATGACGTATAAACGTCCGTTTTCTTAAACACGTGTTATTACAAAATGTATCTACGGGTATAATCAGGATTGCTTTGTCATTTTAGTGATTTAAGATATTTCCGACATGTATTTTATGTTTTATTTCCGACGTGTATTTTGTTTTTTCCCTATCTTATAAGAAACGAATAACAATGAAATTGTAAAATAAATAGCAATACACAACACTATGATAATGCATGCTTCAGGAAATTTACAGAAACAGCTTGATGTAGAAATGTGTAATCTTGATATAGTGTTATCTATACATCGACTAAGTCAAGTGTTTATGGCTATTGTCAGGAAGAGAGTAAAACCAATCTACAATTTCTAAGTATTTGTTCTGAACCTCGTTTTTGGGACATTTGTTGTCCCACTCCGTTGTTATTTGATGTCTTTTCTGATATCATGTATTACAAGTGTTGTCTGTGTCATAACTAACCACGGATATGTTATATGTATCGTAAGCACTTCCCGGTACTATCCTCTTTTATGACCTATCACCGGGTTTGTAACTAGATTAATACGACGGGTGCCACTAGTGAAGAAGAAGCTGCTTACTCTAACGGATCACCTGAGTTCACACCCGGTATTAAGTGTGGTTCGTGTTACTCAATCTTTAGTTTTATGTGTATGTTTTGTAGATCGTTGTTTGTCCTTTTGTATTTTTACTTTTGGCCATTGTGTTGTCTCCCCCTCTTCGATTTACGGATTTTGATTACCCCTTTGGTATCTTTAAGCTCTTGTTGTATTGATGCTTCATACTGTTATCTGATTTGTTCTTTATCCGTGTAGTCAGTATTTTACCTTTGTCGTATATTAATGTAACATATAAATACGGAAAATGTATTTAGAATTACAGGTGGAACTGATAGAACTGGTACTGTGTACGACATTAAAATACCAGTGAACTTTACAATGCAGATCGTAAATGGTGTAGCCAAAGAAGACAAAGGCCAATTGAGTAATAACCACTAACGGCTTCTCCATAAATGTTGGCCCACATTACTGCATGTAAAATTGTAATGTATGACACTATGTACACACAATATCAATAATACTAAAGACAAAAAACAAAACACTACACCATCAATACAGTTACTAAATCCTATGAAACATTACGATTGTTTCGAATCGTGTCAATTCCGATCATGTTCCGTCTTTATCGTGTCATGACGTCTGAAATGTTAGGCAGACTAATTCCGGTGTCTACGCTATTACTGTGACAACGTCAACATATTCTAGTCGTAGATGCCGTAGATTATAAGTAAATGCAGACAAGAAAACGGCTGAGTAAATACTGTCTGTCTGAAATATATTAAGACTTGTCGTTTTCCTTTCATGATGCTGAGGAGCAATAAATAAAGAAATAAAACAAATCTAATTTTAAAGAAGCAATTGTCTGTGCATTGAAGTCTTTGATACAAATAAAATAATTTAATTAATATCTGTCTTTTACAGAAAATGCAACAAATTCTTAAAGTTGAGTAACGCTAAAACGACACTTATAGATTGGAGTTTTCATTGTGTACATTGACACCGGAAGTCCAGTTCTTAACATTCCATCAAAATCACATTGTTTGGCAGACGAAGATAAAAAGTGTTTGACGTAAATGAAATGATTCGAAATAACCGTATTGTAGAAGCACAACCAAATTCGATACTCATGACATACATATACATGACAGTTTACTCTCCTAAATAGAAAGCTTGCAAACTACGGAAACACCAACATCATCATATTCCCGATTTGCGATAACTAGAGTTATCGTTCTTGAATCGAGTTATCTTTTCCTGACAGAGGGTATGTACACTTCCGGTTACATAACTTAGGAACGTCACATAAGGCCCGTTATCGTTAAGAACGTTTACAAAAAATGAAAAAAAACTATGTATCCTTATTCAAATAAAATCCGATTCATTGGAATTATTTTATTTAGCTTTTTATATCGGTAGATTCTATGAGATCTGAATTTTTATTTCATATCCTGAATGACCGTAATAATTATAAAATCCGATTTATTGGAATTATTTTATTTAGCTTTTTATATCGGTAGATTCTATGAGATCTGAATTTTTATTTCATATCCTGAATGACCGTAATAATTAATAAATTCAGTGTTTTATATTCAAAGATGTAGCTTTGTTCTCGAAAATCGGCTTTGCTGTTCAAATGACGGACGTTAATAGCGATGTATGCAAAATTCATTTCGATTTACGCAGTGGAATCATATTTTGTTTTATTTCCTTTTACAGGGGATTACCTTAATCTTGAAATGTTCAAGATATTTTATCTGCTCGGAGTCTATTAAAAAGATGTCTATTTTTGCATGATATTTAGTTTTGTTTTCTTTTTTTCAAGAGATCAATGCAGATTCCCATCAAAATTCCGACATGTTCCATTCAGGATAAAGAAATTGAATATTTTACCTTTAATTATATACATGGTTCATGACTATTCATTCTTTGGTTCCACTGCGGATTTTGTAATAAAAAAGGAACATTTAGGATTTTTATCGGATTTGGCCATCTCGAGACATCAGAGTCGTCGGGTAGAAATATGACCGTAGAGTTAGACAGCCGGCATTCGCTCCTTCCAAAAGCTGGAAGGGAGAAAAAATGGAAATTATTGCAGATACAAGTGCTTCAATGCTGGTGTAAAGGGGAAACACACGAAAGCAAACAAAATTACCATTGTTAAAAATCAAAAACTTGCAACACAAAACTTCCGTTTTAACATGCATATAAATTTTCCCTTTGGTAACATATAAAGACTTTCCCTTTTATGGAAAATATGCTTAAATATGATTTTATGAAAAAAGGCATCGTCTGCTTTATTATAGAGTTGCACCAATTTACATCAGGTACACCTTATATACCACAAAAAAGAAAAGAAAACATATAAATTTGATATTTGTACCATCCATAGCCGTGATCGTATAGTCGCTGCTTCGCGACCCCTGCAGATTTACACTGAGAGTGCGAATCCTATCGGAGCAGTTTTGTCTTGTAGTTTGTTTTTTGTTTTTGTATTTTGTTTTGTTATGTCTTTGCTTATTTGTATTGCTTTTGTTTTGTTTTGTTTTGTTGTTTTGTTTTTTTTTTTGTTTTTGTTTTTGGCAACATAATGTGTTTCGTAATTAATTTCGGTTAAAGTGATAAAAATGGAGGCTATGTTTATATTAAGTTTTTTTTGTTTTGTTTTTGTTTTTTTTGTTTTTTTTTTATACATATTATAAGAATTGTAAGAATTGTGAGTGTACAGTAGATTTGTATTGATTTTTCGAAAGCCGTACAACGAATATTTTCTTACATAACACGAATTTACATGCAGGCTGTTAATTTCATATTTTTCTTTATCAATATTAACTATTCTGTCGTGTTTTTTTTTTTTTTTCGAACAACACGTAAACCGTCATAATCACTAAAAATAGGGCAATTTAGCACATGTTTTTATCAGAAGCAAACCATCAGAGCTTTTTTATATATTTTTTTTTTTGTGCTTGGTAGTTATTTTCTTAAATCTGCAGTTGAGAAATCAAATCGTCTGCTATATTTATTAATTTGCATTTTACCCCATCACTACTGTAAGTAATAAATTTACTTGACTAAATGCGGAAGCACAGTAGTCATGATCGTATTGCCGCTGCCTTGTGATGGAATGGATAGTTCTAGAAGGTGGTTCGAATCCCATCTGTCTTTTTGTTTGTTTGTCTACATTGTTAAGCTTAGCTTCAGAACGGCATTTTTGGCTGGAAGATTATGAGACTGTAAATGCATTTATTGCAAAATAACCTATTTGTCGTCAGTACTTATACGGTATCCGAAATCCTGGGTAGCGGTCGAGAAGTGCATATGTCTAAAAATACATCTTTAATATGACAGATAAGTTTCAATGGACAGAGGTGCGATCTTCAAATACACCATTGTTTTTTAAACGATAGACCGATTGCTTGTTCTTGATATATTAAAAACAGAAAAAAAACGCGTTCGTGATCGTTTTATTTTCTATTCAAAATATTCCAGACGAGGGACATTATTCATTCAGAAAAAAGTGGGATCTGCTCTGACGGAAACCGAAAATTGGGATTTGCTTGTTGACTGTACAAGTCGAGATGATCGGCAAATGTTAGATACAGGTGTTCACCTATCTGATAAGCACACGTTGCTAATGAAGACGCACGTTCCGTTTCAAACACAGTACAAAATATTCTACCGAATCCGCTTCTGCTTTTACAAATGGTGAAGAAACAACAGATTCTATTATTTCTAAAATGTTTTCAAATTTATCTTGCCTTGTCTTCGACCGCTCGAGTCTAATGAAAAAAATCAAATACGCTTTTTAATGAAAGGAGAGAAAATCTGTTTTAAAGAAAATATTCCCGCTTTCAGTGTACAAGGAAAATTGCGCAGTATTTCTGTTTTGCAGAAAAATCTGGTGACAATCATCCAAAACATTTCAGAAAGTTAATTATGTAACATCTTCAGTGGTATGAAAATACAGACTTGGAGTTATTTGTACAAAAATGTTACAAATCCAGAGAAAAATATGTTTTAAAGTAAATAACTTTGTTTTTATAGAAGTTTAAAAAAGGGAATGTCGTGTATATAATTTTCTTTATAAAAGTTAAAGCCTCTAATGAACTGTCTATAGCAGCTCATTTTTTCATTGTCATCTGACCGGCTTTTTAAAAGATACGTCTTTGCCGGAGCGCAAGCTCATTCTTGTTACCACTGATTTTTTCATTACATTTCCGTAGAAACTGTACAAGTTCAGTCTTTTTTTAAAGTTAGGAAGTCTTCAAGTGTTGCCTTGGAATCTACGTCAATTAATTTCATATTTTTTCGTACTTATTATTTATTCAATCAATTTATTAAAAACCTTCAGGAAAACTTTTGCCACCGGAAATGCTATATACCCACTGCCAAGGACGATAATTCAAATTACGAACGATAACTCCATTTTCCGCAAAGAGGGAATAAAGAAGGAACGTTAACTTTCAATTCGGGGAGGATTGGGTTATGGCGTTTAACGCCACTCTCAACAAAATCTCAGTTATATCGTGGCGGTCCGTTTTATTGGAGGAAACCGGAGAAAACCACCGACCTGCCGCAAGTCAGTGATAAACTTTATCACATAATGTTGTATCGAGTACACCTCGCCTGGGCTGGATTAGAACTGACAACGTTAGTGGTGATATGCACTGATTGCATAGGTAGTTATAAATCCAACTACCATGCGATCACCACCACGACTATCAATTTGATCTCACGTTGTGAACTGAGATTCAAGTTGGCTGTGACTATGGAGGACCAAACTTAGACACAGTCTGGAATGGGAAAATTATATTGAAAACATATCCCTATGAAACAATACTGAAAAAGCAAGTATAAATAGCATGAATTATGATTTTGATGCACAGATTCATGATTGCACAATATAAGACTCCAATGTCTCTGAGGTCTGAGACTTGGGAGGGTATGAACAAATTTAAACGTTGCAATGGTAAAAACAGTATTTGCATGATCCATCAATGGAAATGTAACTGGAATGTACATGGATATTCCTTGTAAAAGGAAAATTCAACGTTGTTCACATTAATGGCTGTCAAAGACATAGACAACAATTGAGTAACATTAAAGCCAGATATGGAAATACAATTGTGTATTGCTTGAACTCTTATTTGTGAATTGGAGATTAAGGTTTACATATATGAAATCCTCATGATACTGTGGGAATGTTATTTTGAAGAACCAGCGATAGACATTTTATTGTATTTTGCATGATTTATCCATGTGAAATGGAATTTAAAGTTGAGCGATTATACATAATGAACCAAGTGCTATGGGATCCAAACCCTTGAGGTCCAAAATATATCATAAGCTAATATGGAATATGCTTTGAAATATTGAATGTAATGAATATATGAAGATTCAAGCCTCGAAATTTTAGTGCCCCAGGGTATGTTGTTTCAAGACCTTGTCGACCACACATTAAGTAGGCTGCAATGTAAATTTTATTTAAATAATTGTCCATGGTATACAATTCTTGTGTGATAGACAATGATTCAATCAGAAGGGGTGATCAGAATCCATATAACGCCGAACAGACAACACAATGGCCAAAAGAAAAAGTACAAAAGGACAACAACGATCTACAAATCATACACATAAAACTAAAGATCGAGTGACACGAATCCCAATAAGCGAACATTCTTTACAAAGTGATCGATACAGGCTCAAGTGAGGATTTTTCCAACAAGCATATGTAGTCAGTGACCAAGTTAATGTACAATCAATACATGTACCTCACGATTAAGCCTTCACTCCATGTGTGCCATGTTTTACTAATAACCGCAACTATGGCCACCGTGAGTTCAAATGTTTTAAAAATAGATTTATCATGAGTACCATTTTCCCAGGAAGATATTTATGTATCAATATAGGATCATGTAAGACCGTGAGACTTTTCAAAGGGTGTGTTCATTCCTTTGATGTATATTTTTTAGATTAAAAAGATTCCGATTACATACTTTCTTATATAATATAAAATTACTAAATTAATGGATTGGTATGTTGAAAACTAATACGAGTTATATCTGTATTATGTACGTGTTTATTTCCAATGACTTTGTGTCTTTATTAATGCTATTCTGTTTCAGTAATTACTAACTGTTCTATTCTTGTAGATATTATTCATGTTATAATCTTATATATATAATTGCTTTACTTTCTAGACATTCAGAAATTACAGTGTTAGAATCTGGGTTAATCATGTTAATAGCGTGTCTAAATCATACTGCTTACTGTGTTGTTCTGTAAAGTTGACTATAGGGCCGTTAGCACATACACATTAATCTTGTTGTTGCGAAATCGATGTGACAGACTATATTATACTTCGTACTAAATTCGTATTTGATTTATCCGGGTTCTGAGTATGAGCTGGCGAATAAATACGTAGAGAGCGTCACCACGCGTTTCACCAGGCACGCTCACAGTTTAAAGCATGGAAAGCCGAATATTTTTCATTATAGCTACTAAATGGTAGAAGTAGAAATGATTAATATCGTGTATTAGCATTATTAGTTAAATACGTTTGTTGATGTGTATATGTTGTACATATGGTTATTTTAAAGAAGTTTTTTTTAGTTTGAGATGTAGTATTCAATGAATGTAAACGAACCCATTTAATAATTTCCGATCATTTACTATGTTATTTCAGTTTAATTGTTCTGTTTCTATCGAAATTACAATAAAATGACAAACAAGCAATGCCACATTACAAGAACAGTTCTAAATTAAAATAAGAAAATCATAGTAACAAAGATCAAATAGATACATCCAACTCAAATTTACACGATCGGATATTGATATAATTACATCTAATTTGTATTTCAATTTTAATTTGATGGAATGCACGAAATTCAACGAAAAAAACAGCTGTTTAAACACACAATTAACTAGATAGTACATAGTAACAATTCAATAGCTTCAACCATTAACTGTGCATAACATACAAACCTGCCACAACACCCGTTAATGCAGGTTAGAACACGTTAGCTTCAATTGTTCTGTACCTCATTATTGTCCTGGTGTTGGCGTTTTAAAATTCAATTATTAATATTATAGATATCTGTAATGACATTTTGGGAATGTGTTTGCAGTTTTATGCTGTTGGAAGTGCATGTTATTGGCATTAAGCAAAATTGAAAACATTGGGATCCCTTAAATTGGTTTAACTCCGCGACATTTATATGCCTGTCCCAGTTTCTGGTGTTTCAACGTCACATGTCGTGGTCTAAGCTCAATGAGTTGACGCGTTGATTGTTCGTTTCGATGTTATTGGTAGAATTTATTACAACCACTGTTTAAACTGTCTATTTGCAATACATCTATTTTTATTCATGAAAAATTCCAATGCAAGTATACGTTAGATAAACCAGAAAGGGCAATCAAGATAGGTCAATCTACAAACAGTCGCTATATTGACCACACAAGACGAGGACAAAAAGTGAAAACAAAAAGCAAAGCAAAGCACACACATACACAGAGAAAGCAAAAACAGATGGACAACATTTGATATTTCTTAGCGTTCAACCAGTTTGGGTAGTTGTGTGTCGGCAGCAGAGCTCTGTCCAGAAAAGCATTGCACTATGCAAAGAGAAGTTGGCGATTGGAAAATTGAAGACATTACGTTTTTCGTATAATTTTGCTTAAGTATTTCTTTGTTGTCGATTTCAATGTGAAGGTCAAGGTAAAAAAAAAAAAGACATTTAAGTGTCAGCAGTATCTTCTACTTCAAGCTCAGATAGATGAGATGCAGATGATCACCGAATGGAGATTTGTTCAGTGACAGATAAAGCGGAGGCTAGAATTAAAAGCTTGGGCTAATTGTCTATCTATTCAACATATAAATGCATGTGTATCAAATACAGGAAATCGTGTAAAGGTGTATTGAATAACCCTCTATTACCTGACAGATGTAATTACATTCTATACATATATGAAAATCTTAAAAAAAATGATACCTTTACAAATAGAAAATTAAAACAGAAATCAGTTTTAATCATACATATTTACTTTTATTTTGGCCGCAATGTCTGGGAATTTCAAGAATGTAGAAACACCAATCACCGATTATAAAAGAGAACGGAAATTAAGTCCTTTTGTAAGATCAATAAACTGCGTCGTTCTTCCTTAATGTATTTAATTCAAGGAGAGTTCATAAGAGATTAGATTAGTCAGTAAAACATGTCATTTTGTTCCCGGGGAAAGAAGACTGTTGACTGGTCAACAACCGCCTTTTAGCAATCAATGAGTATGTATAATTTTGAGTGACTTAAAGTTAAAGAATTATGTAATGTTTCCAGACCCTTCGATTATATCCGAACATTAGTTTGTTCATGCACTTGTCCTTGCAAGGAAATGAATACGTCATGAGAATGTAAGTTTTATAGTAGATATTTCTTACTACTGAAATTAAATGGCGTAAAAATATGAATGTATCAGCAAATATGCTGCAACAAAAAATCATAGAAACTACTATGTATCAGTTTTCAGTCGTTGTTGTAACTATTATGTGTATACCTTCACAAAGTTTTAAGCATGATGTCTATAGTATTAGTACGAAGATATATTTTAACATTAAAAGGAATATTGCCTGTAAGTTTGGTAAATATTTTGCAATTTAATATGTACCTTCAAAACATGAGTATAAAACGTCATTTGGCGAGATTCTATTGTACAGTTAAACCTGCCGAAGCGGTCACCTGTATTTAAATGCCACATTTGTATTGTCCAATGATAAACAATTCCATATGAATTGAGCCTCTTTTAAGAGGTCACCTGTCTTAAAAGACCACTTTAAACATGCTTGACTGTATTTGTTATTGACAACTCAAATTTTCGTTCGTAATATTATACCAAGATAATAAATACATTATGGTTTCTTTTACGATTTCTACATACAAACCATGCTCCTTACCCCCAGTTGTTTGTAGGGGGGTTTATTTATGATATTTGTGTTTGTTTGCGTACAGTGGTGTCCATACGTCTTGAATATATGAGTACCGTGGCGGGTATCTTATATGAGACAGGAANTGTCATTGGGTCATTCATATGTGACCCGTAATGGGATTTCTTCAGATCTCCCACGCCGCGACATATCAGAAAAGGGGGAGCAAGTGAGAGATCTGATTTTAATCAGATTGGTAAATATTTTGCAATTTAATATGTACCTTCAATACATGAGTATAAAACGTCAATTGGCGAGATTCTATTGTACAGTTAAACCTGCCGAAGCGGTCACATGTATTTAAATGTCACATTTGTATTGTCCAATCATAAACAATTCCATACGAATTGAACCTCTTTCAAGAGGTCACCTGTCTTAAAAGACCACTTTTTCTTTGTCCCAAAGGTGACCTCTTAAAACAGGCTTGACTGTATTTGTAATTGACAACTCAAATTTTCGTTCGTAATATTATACCAAGATAATAAATACATTATGGTTTCTTTTACGATTTCTACATACAAACCATGCTCCTTACCCCCATTTGTTTGTAGGGGGGTTTATTTATGATATTTGTGTTTGTTTGCGTACAGTGGTGTCCATACGTCTTGAATATATGAGTACCGTGGCGGGTATCTTATATGAGACAGGAAATGCTTACTCTTCGCGAGCACCTGACTTCACCCCCCCCCCCGGGTTTTTGGTGGGGTCCGTGTTGTTCCTCTTTTGAGTTTTCTGTGTTGTGTTTTTTGTTTTGTCTTCGTCTTGTGTACCACATGTTGCCAGTTTCTCTGGATTGTCCATTTATGATTGCCCCTTCGGTTTTCTCCAACGTTTATTTATTGTAGAAAGGCTTATGTGATTAGTCAGAAAGGTTGGAACTGTACCACGTAATTAAAACAACAGTGTGACGCGCACGACCATTCAATCACATCCACATTTGGGAACTATTTACAAATGTAATGAAAATTAAGAGTAACACACAATAACAACAGTTGCAAATGTTGAATATGAAAGCAAATAATAACAATACTTACAATTATATAAAATAATGTAAAACTGTAATAAGTATTGAATGTATTTTTGTAGTTTATACGACTGGATTTACAGAAGTACATTATAATAGGAATAGCTTCCTCGTACAAGACAGTGAAATATTACATCGGCTGTTTGGAATGAACCAAGGGAACATTACATTGTACCCTTTCTGAGCAACTAGCCACATTCCCACATGTGTGTGAGAGTTCGTGTTGCTTTCGTTAATCAGACTGTGCTTGTGTGTACTAATGTTTTGTCTACTTTGTTTTAATAGCTAAAGTCTAAAATATGATTACCTTAATCTGTCATATATTCCGTCATACAACAAATCTAGGAAAACAGGGTTTGGTGTCAGTTAATTTATAATTTATATTATCAAACATTTTGCATTTTCTCCTATTCTTAGCGTGTTTAACCAGTTGGTGAAATTTTCGTAATATTTTCATATTACCACGGTGGAGCTACTGGAGAATTCCTTCCAATTTTCTTTCAACGTGAATAACAACAGAAATTAACAACTTGAACTATTTTTTGGACCGTTTCATAAGAGAAACACATTATCGTTCGGTTATCAGTAGAATACGATATTTATCCACTCTCGATATGTAATTTTTCATAGTTTCAAGTTCGAACTTTAAAATTTGAAAATTTAAAGTATCTCAAATAGAGTAATATCGCAATCAATTGGTAACAGAAGGACAATCTATATTTATCCTTGACCTACAGATCAGACACAAATTATATCATTTCAGTTAAGACATCTTCATGAGGAGATTTATTACATTACGATACACAATACGTTATAATAATAATAAAGACTATCTAGTAGCTTTCTAATACATAAATACACAGTAGTTCACATTATAATGGGAAAACATAATCCAAACGACAATTCCCGAAAGACTTAGAGGAAAAAGTAATATCATTCGTGGATGACAGTTATAGTACTTATTGAGAAAGTAATCGAATATGTGACAGTCGTTGTTAATGATGGTTGCTAACCTAGATTTCTTATAGAATTATTTATTTATTAGAGATGCATTCTTTATAATATGATGATTTATTTACTAAGGACACATTCGCTATAATCTGATGACCTACATTACTTGTTTAGTGATATTACCGAGAATGGAATGAGGTATTGCATGATCAGCCATAATGGAACATTGTCAATGATGACATGTCATTGTGTATTACAGAAAATAGTACCTGTTACATTATGTATAGCCTACAGTTACCAAATTACTCGACAAAAATGTCGTATTGTATCAAAAACATGCCTAAGATATAAATTTATAAAGCAAACATTTAAATGCTGACACTTTACAGTTTTGATCGTAAATTTTGAGAGAGAGAAAAAAAGCAAAATCATTCATTTATTGTTTTTGGTGATTAATTGTGGAGAGCAGAAATAAAACGTATCAAATATTAAAAAATATCGGTATCTAATAGTATCATATATCAGTTTTGTTTACCTTTCTGTTTTCTATCAGAAAATGTTATGACAAACGGTATGATACCAATGTATATCAAAGTGTCACTTTGTTGCTTGACACAAATAAATTAAGACAGTACTGAATAGATTGGGTGAATATTAGCGAACCGATGGCGCATAACATATTCAGATGACATTTTCATCATCTGGTAATGATGATCAAACGCAGCTGTACTTTAGAAAAATGGATATATTATTTTATCGGGAGGGGGGGGTGGGGTATGCATAACTAGTAACGTAATCTATATTCATCTGCATATACACAATTGACTAATCACGAATTGAACTTAACTTAGTACAGCAATTAGAAAAAAAGTTTATTTATAAGTACGTACATCAACTCAGTTTAGGAAATAGGCACTTACCAAGCACGATGTCTGTTATGTTTCTTGAACGTACAGAGACATCATCAATATACCTGAAAGTGAGATTATTGTTTCTGTAATATTTTGTCTTTAATCAGATTTTGCATAAACTCATCCTCATAGGAGTTTTGGAAAAGATCGCCCTGAAGAGGGGCACAGTTGATTCCCATAGAGATGCCGATAGCTTGTTGAAAGATGTGCACACCGAACTCAACAAATATGTTATCTATTAGGAACTCCACCCAGAACTATAAACTTTAACCTTGGGTACCATTTTTAATATAAAATTTGTTGTAAATCATTTCATTCAAATGAGTTTTTAATTTGTCATGAGGAATTGCAGTATAAAGTGTAGAAAAGGCAGCTGTTTGGATACATGATTTTTTTAAAGGTACAAACAATAAATTACCCATAATGTCTGAAGGGTTTTCCAGTATCCATATTTGATTGAAGCTACTACTTATCACAGTGGTAGTCCCTTTTTCACTGCAGACAAATTATTTGTCATAGGTATAGACAGTTCTCGTTTGATGACCAAGTAGAAGAACCTGCGATATAGATTCTTGTGAAGTTTTGGTATCCAATATAAATTAGATAAGACATGATTTTCCTCGTGGGGATATTTATTGATGATATGAATGACTTGCGATTCGTCAAAATTTCGTCTTAGTCAAAACTAGTATTTTGTACGTAAGATTACATAGGTCTCAGAAATGCCAAGTTATTATTTGATTAAACACTCATAGTAATGACTTACACAAACACTTAACATAATCGGGTAGCTAGAATTAAAATATATGGTTTAAAGCAGTAGTTAAAATGTATGGTTTAAAGCAGTAGTTAAAATATATGATTTAAAGCAGTAGATGCGAACATGTTTTACCGAATACAAAATGCATTACTGGTTCATACACATGTAGTTTAATGAAGAGACTGGTATACAATGGTGAATAATCTGATATAGATTTGTAAGCATATTTAGATTTTCAAACATCAAGGGGTCTGGGGCATTTTCCTGTGACTTTTGCCGCATTAAATGGAGGTATTAACCATATGCTAAGGCTTCATCTAAATTACATATTACCAAGTTTTACCTAATTTGAAAAAAAAAGAATAGGCAGCACACCCCATTACAAACCAGAAGAACACGTGTTGGCATCGTTTGTATTATATTATTTTACTTAACGTGGTTCCTGATTTGTGGCAGCTAATTTTAATAGCTTGATGACGACAATGCAGTATCCGTTGCATTCTATATTCTGTGTAGCCACAGTTTATACCTTTAACTCTGGTCATGAACCAGCTATGATGCAAGTCGTGATAAAACTGGCTCAAACCGGAACCATGTATCAGGAATCCACCCACACGAGGTATACCTGTATCGAATAATATCATTTCCATATGTGTGTGTGGTCTATTCACGTCTGGTAATCTAAACGATAAATCAGTTTTATAGGAAATAAACACCAACAATGTTGTATCCATCATTAGTTTTTCTCAATAAGAGAATTAGATGTAAGAATACATGAAACAATTTCTAGATATCAAATGTTCAGAAACAGCTGGTGTTCATTTCAACAGTCACCTTGAGGTCTTCATTGATGACAATGACTCGTAGTTAGAAGTGGTTGTGAGATAAATGCTACATCTGTTGTAAAGCGTAATGTCTGAATACCTGATATTAAAAAAAACATGTAGGGTATTCTCAGAGATATCAGATGTTAACAGAATATAAAGGCTTTGTATTAAACGATGATAAGTTTAGTGAATATGGACTATGCCATCTTATTGGCAGAATATGAATAATTGTCATTGACTTGGCGCTAGCTTTTGTAGAAGTGGCGTTAATTAAATGTGGATATTTAAACAAAATCAAAGCATTGCCATATTTTATTTCTCTACGTTATATACCACCATTCCTCATCTCTTTAGTTTTTTGCGTGTGTGTGTGTGTGTGTGTGTGTGTGTGTGTGTTTATTTTTTGTTTTTTATGTTTGTTTGTTTGTTTTTTGTAGTTGTTGTTGTTGTTGCTGCTTTTATTGTCTTCGATATATGCCCTGTGCATAATGTTGTCTGTTTTTCTGAATTGGCCATTCTCGATTGGCCCTTCAAATTCCTCTAACGCGTATTAAATTAAAGACACACTCTTAATATTCTTGTACTGTGTGTTCATAGTATATGAACGCTGATCACATCTTTCACCCTCCGAGGTCGGTGTTTTACTCTGAAAAGGTTCATCTTTTAATATATTCATGTTTGAAACTTACAGTTGCTTAATACTACTATTTAGTTAAACTAGTATAATTATCTCACTAGTACAGGTAACATAAGGCAATATTGGCTATCATGTTTATAATTATTATTTACTAAAATGTCATGCGACATGATTTGAAAAAATCATACCTAATTCGTGTCACATGATTTAATTATATATTGCAATTCAATATTCTATTTCGTTTTCAAAAAGACTAAAAACTCATGTTTCTTCTGGTTGGTTTTGATGTACATGTAAATGAAGAAACATCATTGCTTCTGTTTTAATTGATATAAAATAACAATTCCTCTATGTACTTTTCATCAGTATTAAGGACGACATACAGGAATATAACAAATAAATTTCATTACCCAAATGTCTTCCATATCAAAGACGCCATTATTAATTTTCCGGAAATACACTTCTCCAGTTAACCTCCTCTTTGGTGCCTTATTTCAAACAATCCGAAAACCAGATTAAATACCACTGATCGGAGAGCTAACAAAACAAATATAGTTACATTTAATTAAAGAATATTGACACCGACACATCTTTTGAACAGGAGTCGTTTCAGTATTTTTGTTTTATCTTAATGAGCAATTTCCTTTTTTATGCCATTAAGCATATTCGGCAGTTTTCGCTGTTTAATACTTTTATATTTATGTATTTTTAGACAAATTGAGAACATCAAGCGAGATAACTCCAGACAGATGTTTCTACGCCAATCTGTTCTATTACATATTACTGATGTTTATGTGATCAATTTGTACACTGCGTTAAATATCCTTGGCAATATGACTGAAACCTGTACAGAGCGTAAAAATAAATTAAAGTAGTTTACAAATAAAGTAAACTCATTCACTTTTGTAAGCTGTCATTTTAAGGTAGATGCATATATATATATATATGTGTGTGCACCATTGACTATCTTTCGTAGTTTGGTCTTTGCCAATGTATTGTTTGTCCATTAATTTACGGTTTCAGATTCTTCAAATGTTTATTTTTCTGTTTTAATTGATATTCGTGATAATGTTTTTTTTTTAAAAAGAAATAACTATTAATAAGTTCTAAATGTAAACTGTGATCCATGAGAATTATGGGCATCACCTACTTTTTTTTATTCTCTTCAAAGAATGTACTTTTTTTTTTTGAAGTAATGCACAATCATTTGGGCGTATACATTTTTTGTTGTGCGTACACCAGGAACGTTAGCAGTATCGAGTTAGCCTCTGTTTTTTTACGATTTTTCTATGCGATATTAGAACTGTTCTGACGGTATAGTAGTTATTGGTTATTGTTTTTTTTTACTTTATTAGACTATACCTTTATGTTCCAATAGTTTTAAATTTCGAGAAAATTATTTGTTGAGTAAATAGATACTATCTATCATTTACAATGAAGAGAGGGAATACACATTGAATTTATACATATATTAAAGACTAGCTTGACGTTTATAAAGCCAAATGATGTTAAACGTTACAAATAGTAATATACCACAATATATTCAAAGGTAATTTGTGCTGTGTCAGGCATTCTTAATATTCCTCACTTGTTTATAGAATTTTCAAATACTGGATGTGTCAGAACAGTTCTAATATCTAATAGAACAATGGTTAAAACAGAGACAAAATCGATACTGCTAGAGCGTTCTTGGCATGCACAATTCAATAAAAAATGTTATACACTCAAATGATTTTCCATTCCTTCAAAATTAAACTGTACATTCTTTGATGAGAATAAGATACAAAGGGATGCACATACTTCTCATGGAACACAGCTTATATTACAAAAAATATGAATAGTTATTTCTTGTCAATAAATACAGAAAAATAAACATTTGAAGAATTTGAAACCGTAAATTGAAGGACAAACAATACAATGGGAAAGCAAAATACGAAAGACAATTAATGGTGCACAAACAAATTCATAGTTCAACACGAGCCATACTATAAACGGGATGAAACCAGGTACCTCGGAAGGATAAGCAGCTCCTGCTCTACCGTTGACGCCCATCGTATGACTAATTACGTCACCGAAATTTATTACGACTCATGTCTCCAATGCTCATCAAATTAAGAACTAATTATTATTTTTGCTGCACGAAAAAGAAAGAACATAATCCAATTAAATTTACATTGCATTCCTACTGAAATAAAAAAAAAACCAAATATACTGTATATAGATTTTGAAAATTATGACTGAAATACATTTCATGAAGGAAATGTGTCAACATGTGGAACATGTTGGACACGAGTCAATAATATAACTGCTTGGGTAACAAACAACTTGATGACAGTTTAGTAGGGCTTAATTCCAGTTAATATGTTTATCTGCATAGTCAACATTTACAAAGGGGGCTCATTGTTTTTTTTTCCCATTAACACCATGCTCATTCATACAGCTACTTGTCAAGTGATGACCGTTGGGCCTTATAACAGCCACATACATGTATATAAATAAACTTGATAATTCCACCTTATATAAGAATGATGTCTTCTGTTTGGTTGATAAAAGAGGTATTTTTACCAATCCTTAGTTTTTTCCGCTTTTTCCCCATCGGAGTTGTATATGTCCTTGGGAATTCCGTATAACGTGGTAATTGCCTAGGCAAATACCACGCTCGTGAGAAAAATCCCTTCTTTAAATCGTTTATGGCGTCACGCCACTGTTTTATTGACTATTAAATATTCGGCGGAATTAAACAAATATATCCTGTTAGTGAGGGTTATTTGCGAAAAATACCGGTTTCTAGGACAGGAAAAATTTCCCTCGACGCTCATGCGGCTCGGGAAATTTGCCTATGCTCTCAACCGGTATTTTTCGCAAATAACCCTCACTAACAGAATATATTTGTATAATATTTAATAGTAGATTTACCATCCCTGGTAAAGGATCAGTCGACGGTCGTTCCACAATTACTGGAAAACAATAGTCAATCATTACATGTGAAATTGATTGAGAAGTAAATCATTTTTAAATGAGTTAACATTGAATTGTTACAGTTTTATGAGAACAACATTTTAGAGATTTAGCATGGAAGGAAAGGTAACTCTTATTATACAATTAACTTGAATAGAGAAGTGAATCTGATTTTATTTTTCTGATATTGTGATTTAGCACAGACACGGCATTAAAAAGTTTCATTGTCGTATATCTTTGTCAAATGATGGGTCATCCCAATGATTTTCACATGAGAGTAAAATGCTAATCTCCTTGTATAACTGAAAGACCGACGTTGATATAAGGAACACCTAGTAAAATCCCACTTATATCTTAAATAGTTTAAGGCATGCCACATTACTGTATGAAAACCCGTATGCCAGTAATAACTTCAATTTTTGGTATAGTGGGTTACTACAAAATTAAACCAAACATATCTTATTCCTTTTATTTTGGCGACTTTTTATATAACACCAAGAGCCAACATCGATATTTGATTGGCTGAACTGCAAAACAACTTTATTGTTGAGAAACTACTCTGTAATTTGGAATTAAATATGGTGTGGATGGTTCTGGGGACATTATTGACAACATTGTATTTATTGTTTGACGATCGGAAATGTCAGACAACCACCACTGCAGTATATTGTTCAACGCATGAACCAATAGCCAGAAACACAAAGCACAAGAACCTTGTTTAGACATAAATGTCCATAAAATAGTGTTGAATAATAAACAGTTAATTAATAAACAGATGAGCCCCTTGTACATTTGGTTACCTGATAATGGTTGATAAAAGATGGCTGCCAAAAGCAACATTAACACTATGATTTAGTATTATATGTTTTCATTTTATTCCAGATTCCTGCATGTGACTAATTATACTTTCTTAAATTAGTTGCCATGAACTTATAACCCTACCGGAGAACCTGACTTTACTTCCGGTTTTAATTGGGGTTCGTATTACTCAATCTTTACTTTTCTATGTTATGTTTTGTAGATTGTTTGTCATTTGACCATTCTGTTGTCCGTTCGTTTTCGATTTACGGATTCTGATTACCCATTTGGTATCTTCAAACTATTCTTGTACCTATATCTATTTTCTTATTTAGAATGGATTACTGTGATATCAGAATTCTCATACT
Organism: Gigantidas platifrons; assembly: GCA_002080005.1. NCBI lineage: Eukaryota > Metazoa > Mollusca > Bivalvia > Mytilida > Modiolidae > Gigantidas > Gigantidas platifrons. Next base: position 400,383 of record MJUT01002884.1, read on the forward strand.
ATTTTGATTAACAAGTTGAACAGTACTTTAGTATTGTACTCCACACAATATATCATGCCTTATGTAGTAACAGATTGAAGTAACTAGTGCTTAGACACTTTACGTTTGTTTTAAGCAATTTTATTATGACGCATTTCAGAAATAACGAAAATATCCCAAAAACACTCAAACTCTGTCTCTGAGACTAAAATCTTCAAAATGCTCGCATTTTTGATTGACAGCTTAATTGTTATGTTTGATGGACGTGTGTTTCAACAGACAGTGGAGCAGGAACTGCTCATCTTTCCGTAGTACCCGAGTTCATCTCCGTATTTTAGTGAGGTTCTTGTTGCCCGATCTTTAGTGTTCTATGCAGTGCTTTGTAGATCATTGTTTTTTTTTCTTTTGGTCATTGTATTGTCTGTCCTTCAATTTACGGCTTATGTTTGGTATCTTCAAAATTTTCTATGTTCAACTATCAACCTGCTCAGAAATTACCTTGAAGTTTAAAACACATTTACAAGTGCCACTAGTGGAGCACAAACTGCTATCATTCCGGAGCACCTGAGTTTACCCCCGGTTTTTAGTGGGGCTCGATCTTTAGTTTTATATATATGTTTTGTCGATCGTTGTTTGTCCCTTTTGTAATTTTTCTTTTGACCATTGTGTTGTCTCTTCTTCTTCGACATACGGATTCTGATTACCCCTTTGTTACCGTCAAACTCTTCTTAACGTTGTTCAAATGCCGAAGTGCATGTATTTACTATTCAGAAGAGTTTTTTATTCTGCATTTAACAAAGAAATAAGATTAAGCAATTATGTGTAAATTAATTTATATTATTCGTTTACACGTGTCATGTTATTGCAGGGTTCAGGTAAAAATAAAAAAAATAGAATATTTACACGAAATTGAAAAAAAACACTTTAAAAGAATAGATTTTATTATGAAGCTTACTACTAAATATAAACATATAAGTATGAAGAAAAATGGGACCCAATACTTAATATTTGCATTGATTCTTTGGAAGGACAGCAATATTCAGATTTATTTGTATACTTGTTTATAAAGCAAATCATACATGCCATAGATGCATTTTTTTAGATAAACTCAGAGCACCCAAGTGTGGAGGAAATTTCGACTGAAGAGACGATATGAATACATAAATCAAGAAAGGAACAACAGATCATACAATACAAAACCCAAGAGTCATCGAAAGAAATAAGACCAATTGTTCCGGGGAAATTAACACAATCTTGACAAATGTACGGCATCCGTCGTCAATTCTGAATCCCGGAAGACAATTATGGAAGCATGGATATTCATCTATTGTTAGACATTTTTACAATGACTTCCGCATAGATCAACCGACTCATAATGACAATAACTTAACTACTAAGGAAATGACCTCAACATAAGATTTCCCGTTACTATGGTTGAGTAATTTGTCAGATAAAAGTAGCTTCATTAAAACGAATATCAGCAATTAATTGGAATAGAAACACTAAATATGCAGCGGTGGCATGTACGTTGCTACACACAAACAAAACCACCATCGGTCTATTTAAGTAATAATTATCAAACCTGTAGCCCGCAAAAAAAAATCACCTTATCTTTGAGAAGTCGTATAAGCTAGTAGGAAATATATTACAAAGCAAGGAGTGATTATAATAAGTTATTGCCTTATTACTATGTCACTGTTGTGTAATGTATCGAAAATTATAATTTCAAAAAAGGACACAGATTGTATATTTTACATTTGTTTGTGACATATTTAATTTACACTAACCTCGTATATAATTGGTCATCAATAACTATCTTTTTGTCATATCGGTCGTGACGTTGTGAGTATTTTAATGATTTTTGGAGATCTTAGCAAGTATAAATTTTTCCGCAAAATGTAGATGCGGACTTATCTTAGCAATGCATTTTTCATATTGTTGGACACTTAGACATGTAGTCAGTCGAACTAGGGTTATTTAACTTTATCGTCACTTTCAATATTTTTCGCGACTATAATCAAACCTTTTTCAGGATTAAAGTCTAAGACGTAGTGAACTGACATTTGAAATCCCAACCTTTAGTATGAGTTTGGGCACCTTCACAATAGAGGAGAGTTACGAATCCTTGTCAGTGTGATTTAGAAATACACTAGCTATCCTGCTTGACCTTCCGGGGTTCTTGTAAAGTAATATGTCCACTTAGACATAACCCCTGAAGTAGGATTTTATACTGCTGTCATGTCTATGACCATGCTATGTCAGGTATTGTGTTCTCCGTCTTTTCGTCTCTCTATCATCCTGTTTGTGTTTTTCTCTTATTCTATTTAATGTGGCTAATTCTAGTTATTAAGTGACCTTCTATCATTATTTTACCCAATTTGCACGGCCTTTTGTTTTTCTAATTTAATCATGTCACTTTATATAGAAGCGCCATAGATGTATGCTGTGAAATGCTATAAATATCTATATCGTGAAAACCTCTCAATTTAATTCAATAAAGCACGTTCAACCCTATTTGCAAGTTTTTGCGGATTCTGCCTTTCCAGATTTATGGACACTTTATTCATGTATATAACAATACGACAAGCAAGGCTGACCATCATCTTTAACTAATCGTAGATAACTGTCAGCAATATGTTTTTAATGCATACAGATGTGCAGTTCATGATCAACACGTTATTCTATGTAAATCTTCTGTCTGGTACGGAACAATAATTTATATCATGTTTTATTACACAATTGTTCATGTATAATATGGTATTGGTGTTACATTTATCTGGGTACTGGTGAAAGTTCCCGGGTATCAAACAACCAGAACTGCTGAGCGCACCCCCATGTCAATACGGAAAGCCTAACCGTTGATCATGGTGGTTAACGTGTTTGGAGTGTGGGCATGGCTCCCTGTACATTAGACAACTTTTGTAGATATCGAGAAAGAAGACGCATCGTAGACGCTAAGACAACTAAAACATTCGTTCCTACTTAACTATCCCTACTGTTTTAGTGGCAGTCAAAAGTCGTTGACCTTGTTTAACCATTCCTTCCCTCATTTCTATTTAGCTTTGTTTAATATCTTATTGAACTTGCTCTCGTCCTGAATGTAGCTAAAATACAGCTCACTGGACATTAAGGAATAATAAAAAAAAGTTACATTTATCCACAGGAATTACTGTGATTTAAAGCCTTTATTTACGACTAACCGCACTTCAAGATTTTAATGACCGTATGTCCATATTATAGTACACACTGTACATGGAGACTGTTTAGAATAGTAAAGACATTAAAAATAGTATAATTAAAGTATTGTTTGTAATAAACCGTTTTTCTGATCAGGGAAGTAAAAACACATACGGTTTAATATTAGACTTGGGACATCAATGAATTCATACCGAAATTCTTTTGTTCTTTTTATTATGCATATACTTTTGAAATTGATATAACATTATGGCGAAAATGTATATCAGTTGCAAGAAATTAAGACAAAGCATTATTTGTAGCACATCGGATTTATTTATGCTCGAGTCAATCAATTTCGTTTATTTTGTCTAATAATATTATATATAATTACATGGATATGTATCACATTGCTTTGACTTTTTGTATTGCACTGCATGGAATAAGAGAAACTCGACTCTATGATCTTATCAAAAAATGATTAGTATTGTCAGAATATACACATTGGCAATGGAATGTAAATAAAATAAAACAAATGATGAACATTAAAAACCCTGATAATAAAGATATAATAAATGTTAGACAGTGCAGTATGAAGTAATTGAACTCTTTGGCCTTGGTGGCTAAATAAATGTTAGAGAAAACCGAATAGGCAATCAAGAATAAACAATACATTGGTGGATAAATAAATGTCAGAGAAAACCGAATAGGCAATCAAGAATAAACAATACATTGGTGGCTAAATAAATGTTAGAGAAAACCGAATAGGCAATCACGAATAAACAATACATTGGTGGCTAAATAAATGTTAGAGAAAACCGAATAGGCAATCAAGAATAGACAATACATTGGTGGCTAAATAAATGTTAGAGAAAACCGAATAGGCAATCAAGAATAGACAATACATTGGTAGCTAAATAAATGTTAGAGAAAACCGAATAGGCAATCAAGAATAAACAATACATTGGTGGCTAAATAAATGTTAGAGAAAACCGAATAGGCAATCAAGAATAGACAATACATTGGTGGCTAA
>MJUT01002884.1:405100-437005 GCA_002080005.1 Gigantidas platifrons
ATCAAGAATAGACAATACATTGGTGGCTAAATAAATGTCAGAGAAAACCGAATAGGCAATCAAGAATAGACAATACAGAGACACTGGAAACATCGGGAACACAAGACACAGGACAAAGACAAAACGTTTTGTGATAAATGAAAAACTATAACAAAAACAAAACACAACAAATTAATAGTACATTCCATTACTGGATTACTGGGTCACGAAGTATAAATATATTCTGTATAAAGTTCAAGATTAAAACTCTGAAGTCTGAGCATCGAGTTATATTCGGGCATCTCACTATGAGCGGACGCATAAAACTAGCTTATCCCACACCCTCATTTTTAAGCTCTGAAATTGCCATTTAAACACTGGAGTGTGTCGTTATATAATTATGTGTGCTAGAGGTATCAGTTTGATCTCTGTTCTAAAATTGTCAGATTGGATTTTGGAACTGTCCTTACAGTGTGTGTTTTTTAATTAAAAAATCATGCATAGCTGAAGCTGCTTCCACAACAATCAGTCAATCAAACTGTAGTGTGACTAGAATGGAAACGGTACAGTATATCAAAGATATCACTTATGGTTGGGTTTTTTCTGTTAATGGTATATCTTTGGACCTTACGAATATGCAGCTCGTACAAATAAATGATATATTTTCCGACAATGTACGTAAATTGTATATCTGTATGGTTAATATTCTCCATTCTAATGTAGTTGCTTAATATTCCTGCTTTGTGATTGGACAATGCTGTAATTTCCAGGGTATCAATTCCACGGTTGAAATATCATGAGATATTTTTAGAATTTTAGCTGATTACTGCTTACGTCATCATGTCAACGATGTGACAATACATATGATTACATTATAACAGAGATAACTGTATTGTATTTGAAAATTTCACGGCATCAATTGTCAATTTGATGGTGTAATTGTCAAGGTATCAATTGCGCAGTTGAAATAGCATGAGCTATTTTTATAATTTTAGGTGATTACCGGTTTTAAAGTCATCTTGTCAATAATGTGCCAATACACACGATCTCCAATTGATGCCGTGAAATTTTCGAATACAACACAGTTATATCCTAATAAGTAGCATGTAGAAAAGCGAGTCTATGACGAGCCTTTCTGACCTGTTTCGCAGCGACAATGTACATAATATTGCTTATCTTCTAATGTCAAATTGTCTGAAAATAGCCGAATCAAGCGTGATTTTAATCGTTTTGAATGGTGTCTTATGTGTAGTCCGTGCTTATACTGTTATCTTTTCTTATCGATCTACACGAATGAGGTACCAGAAGAGCTTTATAAGGTCCATGACTAAATAACACTGAAGTTTATTTGACCTCCTTTATTATAACTCAATTGCAGGTTAGATATACAAAAATAGGCAAAAATATCTTCGAGACTTCAATGTTAAAGCACATCTCTATAGAGATAGCATGGGCAAACAGTCGCCAATTATTTGGTGGTTATATCTTCAATATTCGGATTTTAAGGTGGTACCATACACTTCAGGTAAAATTTGTTCTGCTCGTTTAATTTTCTTAGTTTTTTTGGCAGTGTGTTTGAATATATCCACTGTAATAAATATCAAAATTTTAACAACTTCTAACGAACAGACTCAGAGCTATAAATTCACTAGCCACATAGCAGCTTTTCTCTCTGTGGTTTTGATCACCGAGATGCTTGAAATCTGCATACAAGCATCATATGAACAAAGCGTTCAACTAATTTTAAAGAGTTATCTCCCTGTAGTGTATGGTACCCCCTTAACCCATCCAATTAAGTGCCTGTACCACGACGTGAAAGTGGATCTATCCATACAGTAAATGTTCCTAGATTAAACCAGTGTATTGAATCATACTGGGATACTTTTTATTATATAATACTCCGTGATTTCTTTTTCTGTTATTTAGCATCATTGGGTGGCATTTCAGTCATCTCCATTACGCAAACAAGTTAACTAAGCCATGTATAAAAAGGTGGTTCTAGCATGAATTTTGTGTACAAATTTTGGATCCCCACGTGCAAGATGTATGATGTTGTAAAAACTTATTTAAGGGTGATTTGTGTATTTGTTTAGTCCTGTAAAGCCAACTGACGTCACCCCTTTCGGATGGATAGTACATCATAGCAGAAAAACTATGTCCTACATATTTCTATATGACGCAGATCCCTTGATGATTCTACTGTAATATTGTTGCACTATTTGTGGACGTTCATTGGTTATTTATTAATGAAGGGCAGCATCCTGAAACATTATAAAAGTCCAGTGTACTATTAGTCGTTGTTGTTGTGAAGACAATAGAACAAACAGATATATTCAGTTCAATTCAAAGTTTTCAAGGGGAAGATGAAGTTAATTTGTACTGTATTATACTTACCGTTAATCAACACTAATTACAATGTACATGATTGTCTCAGATAAAATACTATTACTGATTCATTTGTTTGAACTTACTGAACGCAATAACTCTGACATAACATAAGAACAAATGTAATCCATAATGATACATTTATGATTATTAACCTCCAGGTGCACAATTAATTGTCATATTTTAATTAATATTTAAAAATAGCACAGCAGTATATCGTAAGTTCATTGGGGGTATATCAATGCAATCAAATTAGCAATAACTTATATTATTAATTTACAGAACATCATCCATATACTTGAATGTAAGATCAAAGGCTTTATCTTCTGTATTTGTTTTTGTCTTAAAACAATTTGGATCGGCAAAGAGTAGGGCATGGTTTGCGTACATGGGGATGTTTGTTGAAAAATATGCCATCTGAACTCGACAAAATATGTTATCATAAGGAACTCCAACATAGTGATGAATTCATTTTCTGAGTAGCACATACACTAATGTTGCGTGACGGACGTACAGTGTGTGGCCAAAAGTATTCGCGCATGTAAAAAATATCCCTATATATTCAACCAAAACCATCTTTTTTCAAAAATTTATTGTGAAGTCATATCTGGATAGATGCTAACAAATTTTACACCAAAACATTCGGAATTGTCTATATTTTGATTGTTTATTTGCTCATTATGTTTTATGAGTTGTTTTTATTTGTACATAATTTAAACATGATTGTTAATTTTTAGGATTTATTTTTAGTTGAAATATATAAGAAAATCAAAGTCAATTTTTATTTGGTATGTTTAAATTATGTACAAATAAAAACAACTCATATAAACATAATGAGCAAATAAACAATCAAAATATAGACAATTCCGAATGTTTTGGCATACATTTTTTAAAATCTATCCAGAAATGGCTTCACAATAATTTTTTGAAAAAATATTGTTTTGGTTGATTATATAGGGATTTTTTTTACATGTGCGAATACTTTTGGCCACACACTGTATATGTATCATTAATAATAAATACAACATAATAAACACCCAATCATTTTAAACAAGTATATATGAAGGTAATGTTTGTTCTCCCAAACACATTGCATTTCATCATGCATGTTATATAATTAATAGTTTTAAAGCAAAACTTTTCTCAGTATTATGAACATTCATTTAAAAATAAAATTGTTGATTTAGGGTAGTTACACACACGTGTGTTGGTTGAGGAAGACTCCAAGGATGTACCAAAACTAAGAACACAATTAAGAGAGAACCTTTCAGTGTGACTATTGATTTAGTTGTTCATTAGGATTTTGATCCTTTTCTTACATTAAATATATTTCGTTTTGATGTCAGATGTAGCCATGATAAGTACAAATAAGAAACAACAAATAATGAAAACACACACCATACAACAGTGCCATACAAGTTCCTATCCGAAATGTCGGTTTATTATTGTTGGAATTTACGCATGCTTTACAAAATAATCAAAGCAATTATAGTGTAGTCAGAATAAAATGTTTTTGATTCTTTTTTTAATGTAGAAATATTTGATACTGATGTAAACCAGAAAGAGGACAACGATCTATCAATTCTGACAAAAAGTGCATTGTCTGTTATGTATCAGTCACGGTAAGGAATTTAATTATGTTCACCCGTTGAATCCTTATTTGTTAGTGAAAAGACATCAGACAAAATGTTACGTTCTATATGTTTTGGATCATTAAAAAGTTCACGAAATGTTAATTAATGGCGGTGGGTCAATTCAATGGAATATATATTTCTTTATCCTGAAACTAGTACAGTCATTGACGTATAACATATATGAAATGCCAATTACAACCCGAACATACAGAATAATAGCAGTGAAATATAAAATGCAAACAAAAACAAAGACTCCCTTGGTGTAATGAAATAAAAAACGGGAATAAAGGCAAGAGATGCAACTGTTATATGCATGATACTCGTCCTAGAAATCAACGGGTATAAAATCGCTATGTTGGTTCACATATATTAAATTTCTTTTAGGTGCAGTCTTAAGTAATTGCAACTGTCGGTGGGTTTTTTGTGGTAGAAAGTATACCAGAATGTGTACACTGTAAGAATTCAGTCATTTAATTATGATGCAACTTGTCATTAGCATAGTTCACTCATACTTTAGAAACAGTACATTGTCACCAGTATGATATCTATATTCTGCCTGTCTCGAACAAAAGTCTAACTTTCTAATTCTGCTGATTACAAATGCACGAAATAGAAGTAATATCCGGAGACAATATATATACAAACATTCTATAAATAATTAACACGGAACAGATAACTACCACTTTCATTGTGCTAATTTCATCTTTCAACATTATGTATAAGGCTTTCGGTGACATTTGAAAGACAATTGTGTGGCTTTTATTCCTGAATAAGACATGGACAGACGATTTATCGGTTTCGCAATCACAGGCAGACATTTTAGGCTTGACAGAAGCAGTGTGTTACTGTGACAATGGCTGTCATTGAACCCTCTTTTCTAAACAAAAGTACAAATAGAACCATTAAGTGTAGCCTAAGGACATTACTTCTTATATCTTACATACAATGTAGGATGCTATGCTGTCGGTATTTCTATAGGCATTAGTATTTACTCTGGTAGAAATTTGTGTTTGAATACTGTCAGAATCAAATATACTTTTTTTTCGGAGTATATAAAACTACGAATTCTATAAAGCTAATTAATAATACGAAAACAAATATTTATTTGAAATGAAATATATTTGTGACCTTAGCCGATTTTGTCTATCCTGTTTAGGCCCTTTGGTTTACTTGTTCTCCTCCCTCTGGTATAGGTGACCTTAGATGATTTTGTCTATCCTGTTTAGGCCCTTTGGTTTACTTGTTCTCCTCCCTCAGGTATAGGTGACCTTAGATGATTTTGGCTATCCTGTTTAGGCCCTTTGGTTTTATTGCTCCCAAATTTTTAAATTATTTGGCTTTCGATTTTGAGCGTAACTGATGAAGGTTATTCCAGAAACGCGTCGTGCGCACCAAATATGATATTTACGTTTTTATTTGTGATTCTTAGCGTTAATATTTTCTAAATACACTAATTGTCTTAATATATGTCTTAATCTTTTACAATCCATTTTCTGAGAAATCCTCATCTAGTAAATTGTATTTTTTTTGTATTTCTAGTTAAGCAAAATGTATTATCGTCTTTGTGGAAATATTAGATATTTATAGGAGGCAGCTGAAGAATAATAACGAACATCGAAGAAAGACTGACATTAGGACGTGGGAAGTACAATGACAACTTTTTACATGTTAAATAATTTATTTTGTAATAGAGTATCGTATTACAGTTACTTTTTGTACTAAATTATACTTAATTGAACAAAAATGTGTTACTATCCAGTCAAGTATCAAGACTATATAATTGATTTACAAATAAACTTTACGTTTATAACACCGAACAGTTACACTCATTCATTTTGGCCGACAAACCAATGTGTAAATGCGATAGCTTTTCTCCATCACTATACTATCGCTTAGTATACATTAATTATTTAAGGCATTACTAATTATATTGTTATTTTATGCAGCCAAAAAATTACGAACATTGCAAGTATAGTATGAAACGATAATCCCATATATAGCTATAAACATATCTTTTGGATGGTTGTTGCAAAAAGAGCTTACAGATACCAAAGGGGTAATCAGAATCTGTATATCGAAGAAGAACATACAACACAATGGCCAAAAGAAAAAGTACAAAAGGACAAACAAAGATCAACAAAACATATACATAAATAAAGGTAATAACCGAACAATCCTCCAAAGGGAAAGTCAAAACTCATAAGTATATAAAAGACAAAATCAGTCAAAAACCGGAAAACTGTGAAAACCGTAATGACCCTGACTTAGTACAGGCATTTCCAAAGAAATGGTGGGTTGAATAAGATTTTAAGGCACCAAACCTCCTACTTTCATTACGGTTCAAAGGTTCCGGCTGTCACTATAACAGTAAAGATCGAGTAACACGAACCCCACTAAAAACCCATCGCGCCAGAAATCAGATTCCTCGACAGGGACCAATATTTAAGTATGCAATATCATACAGCAAACGTAAATAAAGAATGCCTTTGTTTATAAACCATACACACTATAATGGATATTACTTGACCTTAGGGATCGTCTCAAAAGTCATCAATTGATTTCCTAGCTCATATGTGTCTTGTTGTCAGATCATTTTATCGGATAACATGTTCAGACAAGTGTTTGTAGATACAATGTTGTAAGTGCTAAAATACGAGAAGTCATTTTGAAACAGTATAAACCTAAATAAACAGTTAAACCAAACGACTGAGATGACAGAATGTCATCTAGCTCATTCATCTGTTACACTCATCAAAATAATAATAAAGTAAACTATGCATAAATCAGAAAATTTGATTTGATTTATTTGATTTTATTGTGCACAGCGCCACTTTCAGCAATATTTCAGCTATATCATGGCGACCAGTTTTAATGATGGAAGAAGCCGGAGTACCTTGAGAGAACCACCATGCGGCTGTAAGTCGAGTACACCTTTTCTTGTAATTTACAAAGCTGGGTGCGAACCCACACCGTATTGGTGATAGGCTTGCATGAGTTGTTAGGTAATCCAACTACATAACTTATTGAGCCACCCGGGCCCATCATAAGTCAGTGAATTATCATAGCGGACATATCTACATTAGCGACAATACAGCTTCGATATTGTAAGCAAATACTCACACCTACCATTAAAAGAGAAAGACAAAGGATACCAATACGTGCTCAGAACAACGTTAACCATTATCAAAATATAAACACATAACGTCAGAATAATAGGACAAACACAGACAAACAATAATCAGCGTGACCAAACACACCAAGCTAAAGATGAGCGAGACAAACAATAATCAGCGTGACCAAACACAGCAAGCTAAAGATGAGCGAGACAAACAATAATCAGCGTGACCAAACACAGCAAGCTAAAGATGAGCGAGACAAACAATAATCAGCGTGAACAAACACAGCAAGCTAAAGATGAACAAGATGCACTCAATCTCTATGTATGGAGAATGGAGGTGCTCGGGAAGAGTAGGTTCCTGATCCACATGTTGCACCCACCGTCCTATTCAGGATTATGACATTCCTGTACAAGAAGAAATAGCAAGACCAATCAAACGTGGACATTGAATTGGGTTAAGAAATATACAATTCCTTTGTTACGTTTTATTTGTAGGAATGATCATCATTCTTTATCTGTCCTTTAATCACACGATTCAATGGACATAATTCATTGTGGAATATCTGGGAATGCATCTTGTGTAGTAATTGCAGATTCTGCTTTGGTTATATTTGAGCCAGAGTGACTGTTTTAGTTACATTTGAGCCAGAGTGACTGTTTTAGCTTCTTCAGAGTTTGGGTTGAAGTACAATAACACATTCTGTTGTTGTTCCCAGCTTCATTGCAACTACATGAATGCCATTTTACAACGGCAGTACATTTACATGCTCAAAGTACAATATGTATCTGATAGTTACAGACGAGATTGTTTAAAATATCTGAATGAGTGTACTTGTATCCCATTATACTGTCATATTGCAGGAACGAACAATCCAGATGCGATTATCCCCTTACATAAGTTGGTAAGGCACGAGGCAATTAAGAAATAAATCATGGAAGACAGAATGTAACTTGAGTTTTAACATGGGTTGGCGGATACTAGTATTTTATCCCGAGTCGGAGGGAAGGAAAAATAATGTACTAACACCCGCCAACCTATGCTAAAACTCAAAACACATTCTGGCTTCTATTCATTATTTCGATTCTGATATATCTAACAGTACAAATGCGGTAGTATACTCTGATTGGAAGACGGTAATTTATATTCACGTTTGGAGACAATGTGACACACAATTTATGCTGCCAAATTCGAGCAGACGATAACTCATCAACATTTACGACGGGAAAGTCAGTCATATTGATGGAGCATCCGAAACAATATTATTGTGTTCGCATGTTTTAAATGCAGGTCGCATATTATTAATTTTGGATATGCTGATTATTTTCAGTGAATATAGATGTTTAAAACGTTAACAACCGTGTAAATACTGTTATTTTTGCAATTTCATCACCTGGCTTAAATGTGTACCGCGCATGTGCTAATGAAATTTGTTCATCTGATTGATCGCTCGTGTGTTTGCAAAACAGAAAAAGGACTTCATATTAAAATTCCCTTTATATCACTACTATGCATATTAGTAATTATACATGGGTCAATTCCATGTTTATTTCCGTCCATTTATTGCCCAATATTCATACAACAAATAAAGAATATTATATAGCAAAATCCGTATCACATGATGTATCAACCCGAGTAACCAATATTAACAAGAGGGCCGGAGATCCGAGGGCTGATATTGCATATATGTGTACATTGCAGCGTCCAAAACGTTTATATGCATTTACATCATTACATCTCTGTATTACAGTGGGGTACGGGGTGCCTTAACTTAAGTTTTCTTTATGTGTTTTCTGTCTTGGACAATGTATTGTATGTTCTGTACCGCCTCTGATTAACCTCTTAGTATCTTCAAACTGTCTTACTTGTCTTCGTGCTTTCCTCGCAATATCACTGGTTCTAAAACACTGGCAGATCTAGAACTAATCATTGACGGTCTTTCATACGTGTGCCATATTTGTAGGTTTATAAATGGAATTTGGTTTGGTTGTGCCAATGCACAGAGGGTGTTATGGTGTTCTAATACATTTACCCATGAAGTGCTTGAAAGGCTTACTATCTAAGACATCATTTCTCACTTCCTGTTGTCTTGGTTACGTGTTACCTATATTGCATATATTTATGTGAAGTCAATAAACTTTACACTTGAACGTACCTAAAACCGCCTTTAAGCCTTTTATAAACTTTTTCTACCATTTATACCACAAAGTTATACAGCTTCTAATGATCAAATAATATTTTCTTATAAAATGCAAGCCAAGCAAACCCGTTGAGGATATAATTGTATGGTTTCAGACAACTGACATATCGCTGATGTAGACTTATTTTGTCAATTATATGAGAGTCATCGTATTTTTGTCGATCATTCTTCCTACATGTGCCAACATCGCGTCAACAAACCAATCAGCTGCAAGGTTTTATTTTGTTATATTTATACGTTTAAATTGATTGTCTTTTAATTAATCACATTACACTTCAATAGATGACGATCAATGTAATTCAATTGTGTATGGCAATTTTATTGGTCTCCAACAGTACTTTTAAATGCCGATTCAGAACATTTTTATGACCCTTGAGCATGTTGTGATTTCAAATAATATATACATATTGACTTATGCATCTTTGTTTTGTGTTGTATAATATACACCAATGAAAAGATGCATAGTTTTATAAAGGTAATCTTTTAATATGCAAAACAAATTTTCATTCAGCATCTGCCTTGCATTCAACTCTTTGCCATCTTATAGTTTATAGTGTTATCATGATGGTATGTACGATTTTTTTGTTATAATGGCGATTTGTGTCTAGGAAAAGTGACATGAATATAGTGCTTAAGTAGTACAATGTTGAATATGAGATGATGAAATATAACTTAGGAGTTTAAAATATCAGCCGTACCATTATGAGAAGTGTAGAGATACCAAAGGGGTAAGGATAGGCCGTAAATCAAAGGACAGATACTACCTTGACAAAACGACCAAAGTACAAATAACGATCTACATATCACTAAACAGAAACTGAGCAACCTGAACACCAATAAACAGGGGCCTTCAGGAAGGGCAGCATATCCTATTTCACTGGTGGAACCCGTCGGGTTTCAAGGTAATAAGTCATATGTGACACATATATTCCGTTGCCGTTAACCAAGTCATGATGGCGACCGTATATGATATGATATGCTCCACATGTGCCACTTGGTGGACGGGATATGCTCCACATGTGCCACTTGTGGAGTTAGAACTGCTTACCCTGAGTTCACTCCTGATTTCATTTTTAGGTTCGCTTTGCTCAATGTAGATTTCGGTGTATTGGTTTGTTCATCATTAATCCTCCTTTTTCATCTTTTTACGTTCCATCTTTACATTTTGATTCACACCTTCTGATGAATTACATGATACCAAGTGCATGAGAATAGCTTTAATCACAAACACACGTGATCTTCTATTTAATATGAAACCGATATACCTAGGGATCGGCTATGATACGTAGAATTTACATATTACTTTCAAATATGTTTAATTGTTTTAATCGGTACACTTGTCGCCCGTCACAATGATTATAAAGAAAATGTCATTAGAGTTACACAATGTTGAGACACCATGCAACAAATCGTAATAACATATATTCACCCAGACGAAGCCATGCAATATAATATATTATTACACTTCAGTTTTTTTTCCTTTATAAAAAATGACAGTAGTTTTGCTATTGCATCCTAAAAATTGTCGTGGTGCCGGTCCATATTTCCCATACTTTTCTGAATCATTCATCTCATTGGTTTAAATGAAATTACGACATTCAAGTCCTCGGACATTTTCATTGCGCGAGGTAAACTAGCGAGACGACATAAGACAAGTAAACAATGGAACTTTATGAAATATTTAACTAAAGGAAAAAGGTTGCTTTCAGGAATATGTAAAAAATGGAATGATCCTATTACCCTCTAATAGAGGACAAATGTCAATATCCATACCAAAAAGAACGAAGTAAATAAAATGTTTTTTTATTGATTTCTTCTTCAAATGCACTCACATGAAAATGTATTATTCTAAAATGCAATTATAAAGTAGACTAGAAATCCACCAGAAAAGGACATACAATTTAGAATTTTGAATGGCACTGTTGTTCAGTATAATATAACACTTATAGACTTGATATTTGGGTAAAATCACTTGTATTGTCCCCTCTGTACCAACTATTGTCCTCGGCGTTGCCTTGGACAATAGATGGTACCTTGGGGACAGTAAAAATGATATTATCCTTATACCAAGTCAATAAGTGTATTTTATCAATAACTGTGACACAAAAACAGAAACTATATAGTATTAGCAAGAACGTTAGTTATGCCTATTGTTCTGACATGCATTTTAAGCATTGAATTCTGAATACTACTCTATAACCCTCCATTACAAAGGAATCAATTTCTTATTGTGTTTCACGTTTATTTAATTAGACTATATTTCCCTACTTTAAAAGTAACGCACACGGCATTACAATCAAATTAGTAGTAGACTATGGAATGTATAGGAAACTATGTCTCTATCTGTCTGTCTGTCTAGTAAAACATCAAATTAAGCCATTATAATGTTGGTAATTAAATATAATTTGTTTGAGTCTGAATGTAAATGAAAACATCGAATTGGCAAAACAAAACAAAATAATAAATATCATAAAATGCTTTAATGAACTAAATATATAACACCATAATCAAGATGTCTTAAAGGAGGTTATTACATATATAATGTGTTAAGACAAATAAAACTTACGGAAAAGGTACGCAATTTAAAGTCACGTAGTAGGCGGCCATGTTAAAATGGTGACAAACATAGCGACACTGACGTTAGACTATGTCATGTTTATCACTGTGGTCAATACGAATAAGAAACTAAAGGATACTTTAAAGAAATTTCGAGACTTTCAATATGAATAAATATTGTAAAACTAAGATTACTGTCACATCATACCATAACATGTCTATAAGATGTTCGCGGATCAATTTACATCTTTCCGTGCGTTTAAAAATGGAAAATATAAAATTGACGTTAATATTTTATTGGAATAAAAAAAACAACCCTAACGTATATGGTATTGTACATTTCTGTTCAATTACTCTTTAAATATAAATTATTATATTCTCGTTCGACTCCTGTGAGTGGCGAGGTGTATTAAGAAGTTTTAAACAGTGATGGTAATCAATTCCACCAATATCAACAAAACGAACAATCACCTCTCATCTTAAATGAATTCACTGAACACAAAAATACCATAAACGAATTAGAACGAAACTTTACAACAAGAGAGATGATTTCAATTTTTATAGTGAGAACTTAATTCCATTTATATGTAGCAACATTCCAGCAGCACTTGCATATAGATTATATATCTCTCAATTGATCCATTATTCTAGAGCTTGCGGTTCCTATCTAGAAATAGTTGATAGTGGCTTGCTCGTAACAAGGAAACTACTGAACAGAGGATTCCTATTTTGTTAAGGTGAAGTCATGACATCAGTTTTATGGTCGCCACTATGACTAGTATATGTGTCACAAATGACAACTGATGCGTTCCATTGCACTCGCTGGCCCATTCCTAATTCATGACTTATCACCGAGTTTGTAACTAGAGTAACACGACAAGTGCCACTAGTGGAGCAGGAACTACTTACTCTTCCGAAGCATCAGAATTCACCCCAGTATTTAGTGGGGTTCGTGTTGCTCGATCTTTAGTTTTCTGTGTAGTGTTTTGTAAATCGTTGTTTGTCCTTTTTCTATTGGTCATTGTGTTGTCTGTCCTTCGATTGTCGAATTATGATTACACATTTGGTATGTTCAACCACTTATGGAACAGCCACAACAATGTGGCGGGGTTAAACCGGGTAATACATATATAAACACACTATAAAAATAATTTGCACGGATTCGCTCCAACTCAAAAAGACAAAAACATAAACATGGGCAGTACAATGGCAGAGTCAATGATTGCTCGCAGCTAGCTTACTACAAGCGAGTATAATATGTTGGTTAAAGACCATTACTTTTTAGACTAAACAAATCAAACCTATTTATTGATGGTCACTGATTTTAATGCCATTGACTTCTGACCACGAGACTAAACTCTCTGACGTTGGCGGTCGTGCCTATGGCTGCCTCAAGCGTTGATAACTTACCTACCCATAGCCGGAGTTTCATCTCTCAATTATGGATTCTCTTCCACTATTAAGTATAGTAGTTATGATATAGCTACAACTTGCTGACAGTGACGCCAATACCCTAAACCTTCTTCAAGTTTGTAGGCTTGCTCACGATATTTGGGTTCATATACCAATGATACTTACACAATCTTAATCCTCCCTTTAAATTGAATTGATCAGAAAAAAGTTTGATCAATATCCAGTCTTTACTACACATATTCATATTAGAAGAGTATATTTAATAAGTGTTAATGCTGGTGTGTCATTAAGTTCCAAATGATTTCATGAAACAGAAAATCTATCATATCACAGAAGACAATTTATGGCATAACAATCCAGAGAACAAGGAAAAACACCAGTGAAATCAAAATAAATATATACAGTAGAATAAAATAAACAACTACCAACGATACACGTGTGGGGGTGATCGAAGATTTGATGTAACAAAATAAACAACTACCAACGATACACGTGTGGGGGTGATCGAAGATTTGATGTAACAAAATGAAACACTAAATACACCATGCCTTCGAAACTGTTCTAAAATAAAACAAATACAATGGTAGAAGCATAAAATGATACATAATATGACCACTCGATATCAAATGAACCCTTTATGAACTTTTATATACTGTCACTTTATATATGTTCGTGGTAGGATAATTTAGTAAATTTCGTAACATTTCATCATGATCATGTAATTCTTTTCGCGCCTCGATTATATATAGTTCCACTGCATCGGCGATAAATCAATGGACAGTCTTTAACAAGTACCTGTTAATTTTCATTTTTTATGAAATTCGATGTATTTGTGTTTCGCTAATAAGTTGATACCAAAAACAACCTTTAGATCCTAGATAAAATTACGTTGTTCATTATCGGATGCCATCGATATCACCTTCATCTAAGACAGTATAATTAAAATTGTTATTAAAGAATACAAAAATACCCTTATGTATACGTCACAGTAGCAAAATATCAATACACACCTTAAAACTAAGAAAAGCCCAAACTAAAATGTAATTAAAGTATTCATACTATCCATATATATATGCCGCAGCTTATATTATTTTTATATTTGTTCTCTTTTTATGGTTTCGAAATAATAAATTGTCATTTATTTTAAGCTATTATTCTTTTTTTTCTTTGTAATGGTCATGTATCTTTCCTACACACTGTCACTTAAATTAGTGAACATCAAATTGGTTTTGTTATGAAGGTAGAAAAACATTATTATTGTTATTGTTGACGTAGAAAATTCCTTCAGGTTATCATACAACATTGGAATATAAATTCAATTTATAATTTTTGAGGAGAAGAAGAAGAAGAAAGAAACAAAAAGGAAAATAAAAGGGATATTTGAAATGAAGATAGAAGTCGGATAGATATTACTTTGGACTGGTCGTTTTAACAAATTATATCTGTTTATAACTGGCATGCATTTAACATAACAAAACTGCAACAGTTCATTCTGTGTGTTTATTATACTCAGCATTAATATGATATATATAGTTTTTGCATATGTGTAGCGAGCGAATGTAAACTAATCATATTGTCTCGCCGCAGACCAATAACCCACATCAGGGACGGCTTTGGCAAATAATCCATAACAGTGCCTATGAAGTTACGTCTGGTAATTTCGTTGTCATCTGTTTCCAAACATTAACTAACACACACAAATGATTGGGGGATAAGGGTCTCATCATGGTTCGGGAACAATACTTTTTACTAATCACAGATAACGGAAAGCAAATTATGCTGATCACACTTCTTGAGAAATATGAAACCCAACGTAAATTGTTAAAAAATACGTTTTACTCATGTTACTTCCCTACTAATCGTGTCAACAAGAATAAGTAGAAGCCCAGTAAGGATGCCTGTACTAATAACAAATAGTGAAGATTATGTCGTCAAGAAGACCACATTAAGAAAAATCATAAAATCGTTTGATGATAGACGATTGTCATGGAAAACGTAAATTGATTTTGAAAGAAAGCGATTCACATCTTCTAAAATTTCTATGTTTCAAAATACCTTCTTATGAAATGTTGCCATTAATATCCATGGGGGTAAAGATGGTCTTGTTTGATTACAGTGTTCTAAAATGTATCTGTTGAATTCACAATTAATATTCCATATAACATTATTGACTTTTAATAACTTGATTGTTTTTGCCGGAAGTATATGATAAAAGATTAATACATGACCTGTTCCCATATCATCCTTTGACTCTCGGGCTGATATGGAGTCTCGTGATGATGATACCCGGGGTGATATGGAAAAGGGAATGTATTAATCTCTATATGTAATCGCTTTATAAGTCGTTGATGTGCTGTTGGAGACAAACAATTTCCCATTTTGTCCATGGTATCTTTTTTTCCAATGTTAATATACATTTTCTCCAGTAGGCTTATCCCAATGCCAACTTTTATCTTACAAGATATAAGGTTTGATAACTTGTTCTCTACATGAATATAGCTGCTCATATGACTTAAAACAACAATCAAACAATGCATTCAACATTTATCCACCAATATAAATCACTGTAAAACGTTCTCCACATAAGACATATGGGGACAACACCCAATCTACCGCAAGCGAGGCGAGCAAGCTAACCATTACACTACTGATACGGTCCGAAATGAACATCGGCACAGGAATGTTCACACCACGATGAAAAACAAGCAATCATGAAAACAATCTAAGCCACTGACCAATTATTGTCAACACCAGCAATATGAGAAAGCCGATTACATAAAAAAAAACTGACACTTTTATATCGTTTGACCTATATTTACTTGACCATATCAAGCTGTATTCGGATAAGATGTTAAATTACATGTCATTAAATGATGGATGTGATCAATAGGTATGAAAATAAAGAGGAATTATATGTTAGTAGTAGTTAGCTTCGTATTATTCGTGATCCACTATGATTTATTTGTACCCACAGAGGAATTATTCTTCCAATTTATGAACTGAAATAAATCTATAGTAACTGTGAAACACGGTCTAATGAGATTCAATAATAGATTGTTTATGTCTTTATCATTTCTATCCTTTTAATTTGAAATCATTAACTCTACCACGAGAATATTCCAAATAACATCTTTTACCACGTATTTATTGGAGAAGGAAACTAGGAAGTGAATTAACAATATGTTTTGTTTCCGAAAGATAAACCAAGAGACGTCCAATATCTAAATGTATCAAAGTATGTTATCTTATTGATGTTGAAACAGTAAAAATAGATGTTAGACAAACGACCGGAACACAAAAAACAACAATAACGGAAGAAAACAAACTGAAGGTCTTAGAAAAACTCCCACACAAATCGGAAGCGAGTACTAGGAATAGAATCTGCCGCCTCCTAGATCAGAAAGTTGTTTTCCTTTAATGTTGACAAGACTAGCATGTGTTATGGTATATTGACAAACCTATATACATTGTCATATTCAGCAAGGTTATACTTGTAGGTTATCCACATTTAACGTCACTTCAAAATATATTGCATTTATATTATGATCGTTAGCTTAATTGATGAAGGAAACTAGAGAAACATTCGGATACAACCACGTATATTCTGGAATGGACTGGCAAACTTTATCACATAATATATGTCGAGTACATCACACCATGGGCTGGAATCGAGCGCACAAAATTCTTGGCAAATAGCACTGATTGCATAGATAGAAAACAAACATACGATTTCATCATCGATGGCTTTACTTTATATTTGAAATTGTTATTGTAATATAGTTGTAATAATTTGAAGAAGAAAAAAAACATTAATTATAGGAATATGTACATTTACAGATCTACGTACAGTACTTGAAAAGTTAAATATTACTAACAGATTAAAGCATGGTTTAATGTTGCATAAAAGAGAGAAAGTTGTATGGTGAATTGGGAATATTATATCGAGAATAAAAAATATTGTATGGTGAATTATGAATGGTGTATGATGAATGGGTACTAACATGTAGAGAAAGGGAACCGGAAATGCTTTATTGAAAAATTAATTCATTGACTGGTTTAAAATAAGGATTTTTCTCGTCAGCAGTATAACTGTTAGCGTTTCTTACTTTCTTACGAAGTATATTAAGCACCTTTATTGTACAGCAACTTATAAGTCACAAGAAAATGTGTAGTATATTTTAGATATATGACGTAATCCAATTTAATACCGATTCCGTTTTCAAGACAATGTTTTATCAATACGATTTCAGACGATTTCATTGGTTATCAAATAATGTGCAACTTTTCTTAAATTATTTCATTGGTTATCAAGTAGCCTATAGCTTCTTCGTTCGATTTCAACGCTGAATTGTATAGGTTTCATTTGAGTAGTCTAGTTTAACCTCAACATAACTATACTAACATGTATTATATCAAATAAAGTATATAGTGCTATAGTCCGTTGGTAGAAATGTCGATCAAACAAGATGAACTGTGAGCTAATGCTCACTTATGATACCCCCACATATATGTTCATTGTGTATAAAAACCAACTAAGTCGGCAAATAGGAAGTAGGAATCTGACGGGTCCAAATACGCTTCCCACAATATGGCATACCTTTATGAAGCTTGTGACCAAATATCAGATTTCTCCCATTAATAGTTGCTGAGAAGAATGCGACGAAACATATCTTGGACGGACGGACAGAGGTAAAACAGTTTAACCCACCCTCCGGTGGAGCGGAGGTATAATTAACCAAATTTGAGATAACCAGTCTTATTCCAGCGTGTTAGCAGAGGAACAACATATACACATTTCATTTATAGATTGTACTTTATAATGTATGATTAAATATGTTAATGAGGGCCTCAGGGAATATTATACATTTATTGCATGCTGGTGAAGGAAATATGAAAATTTATTCACCCAAGAGTATCATATTCCCCCAGGGCATCGCCCGAGTGGAATATGATACTCGTTGGTGAATAAATTTTCATATTTCCTGTACCCGCATGCTATAAATGTTTTATTATACCGAATGAAACCAAGAAAACACATAAATATGTAAAATACTGCTGGCAAACATATTCTAAGTCCATTGGAACGTTGTCTCAGATATTATAAAACCACAATGTAACGGTTGCCTGCAAATGATGCGTTCCGAGTTCCTCTGACGTTTTCCTGGCAAAGAACGATAACTCTGGCGGGAAAACCCGCGAGGCTTCCGAAGTGGTGGAATATGATATTTATTTCACGGAATATGATTTTTGTCCTCTGTGATCACGTGTTCTGATTTTTACCCATTGTCCAATCAAATTAATCTATTTATGGTAATTCATATATGAGGTATAATAATAGTTATTAACTAACTGTGTAACCCTCTATAAATAAAGAATTTATCATTATTATTATTATTATTGGTTTGACCCATGATCTACAACATTCGAGGCGAGCACACGAACAATTACCCCACCTACCCGGTCATAGCAGTATGTAAGCTAAGTGTTATTACTTTAAGGCATACAATGTCATTAGTGAATTTGTATCAAAGCATGTCGGAGAAGGCTGGTAAGTAAAACAAACTGAACAAATATACTGATCAATATGTATATATATACATATATATATATATGTATATACATTTTTTTTGTATATATATATATATATATATATCCCTCAATAATAACTATTAAAAATATATATTAAAAAGCATAAAAATAATAGGAGTATCTGCCATTTAAATCACAACATAGAATATTGCTGAGAATTTGGTCTTTTTTTGATTTGATAAAAATCAAATCAAATATTTTATTGACAATAAGCCATATGCTGGCGTGTATCAATACAATCACATGACATTAAACAATACATAAAGGTAATCACATTACAATAGCTATACAAGTACTATATATATTAAAGTAGATTGTAAACCAGTGCTATTACTTACTAAATATTTGCTGCATGCTTAGGGGAGAAGCAGTAAAGACCTATTTGGGTTGTACCGACAGGGCACCAACGACACTCAATGGCAGAGCGGTAACCATGGCAGCACAGAACCGGTACTCAAATATTAAAGCACTGAATAAAATGTTCAATCCTACAATCAATCTCATGTATTTATGTCTGTTATCATGGTGATTAATATTACAACAGTGATATTCAATATTAATAGTAAAAATCAAAAATACATATGACAATATAAAGCACCAGAACCAAGATTTTGGATTAAACCTTTCTTGGTCGTGCTCGGACCAAAATGATTGAAAATCCTAAAACCAGATATTGGAAAGTTTCCTAATGGAAAGTAAAAGCATTATGAAAAGTTCAAATACATTTCGGTATGATTGACACTATTAAACAAATGATGACGTCAGAATGATTATCGTCTATTTAATTGTGTCATATTGTAATGTGATAGTTTGAACAAAACGTATACATATTGTAATATGTTCTTATCTTTGGCGTCTCCGTATCTTCACCAAGCCAGGATAACAGACAACAGCTAATATTGTCTCTTATAGTATGATTGATCTGAAATATTTATTTCATCATATTATTTTCTTTTTCAGTCGTATGAAAATTCCTTTCGTTGTAGCACTATATAATTCAACTACAACATGTAAGTATGATTAATTAGAAGGGGTGTGGCATCACTTTAAACATCTGCCGACTATCTTACTAGTAGTTCATTTTGTTATTACGTAAAATTCAAATACGATGCGTCAATAAATCTGACTTTATCCTTCTTTACTGTACATCTCCAAGCTGAAAAACATGGAAATTAAGTAAATAATCTACTCTAATATAAATGTGACATTGATTTTAACGTGATTTACATCTGTATTTAATTCACCACATGATTTCTTTTGCAATATGACGTCAATAGCAATTATATTCTGACAATTAAAGGAAATGAAATAAAAAGATATGTAAAATATAATACGATTTGAGAGGACAAAACTATCAAAATAAATGCATACCTTTTACTAGATAATATTATAAGCTATTTTCAAGGCACATTTCCTAAATAATGTAATAATTATTAGAACTACCGTTCTCCGCCTTCATGCTTAAACTTAGACGACGTAGAAATCCCGTTTAAACTCTTTGGTTGTCTTGCTCCAGACGAGTTTTTAATTGAATGTATTTCCTGGAGAAATGGTGAAAAAAATAATCATGATTTACTTAAGAGATTACCCGATGAAAGTTATTCCAGAAATACGTAGAGCGCACTAAATTAGATATCTATATTGTCATTACTATTACAGGGTAGATACCTATGCAGTGGACAACAAGTCCCGAGGATATCATTGACCCAGTTGTCAATGTTTCTCTTCTGATATGGTTTATTTGATACATTTATTACTGACTTTTACATGGTATTCATTTTGACAAATAAAACAATATGTTGCTTGCTGCTTCAAATTGATAGAAGAAAGAACTAATAAACATAGGGTATGATATACATGTATATTAATTGTAGATTATAAAATAGACAGTGATAGCAGATGATCTTATCCCAGCGATAGAAAAAAGATAGTTCACTGACATTCATGATTGATTCGGTGGTACTACGGAAATTAATGTCCTTGTGAAAAAAATGAGGGCACAGTAAACAACAACCTAACGGTAACCGAATTTTTATTAATTCGGTGACAAGGGTTAAAATACGGAACATTATAGTCAGTAGGTTATCGTTATCTACAGTTCTCTACAAACCACATGCTTATTATGTAAAAATGCCTTCTTAGAAATCGCATAATTATGTGTTGCTGACGAATGTAATTGGCTATTAAAATCTTCCTGAACAGAGTACATTTTATAACTTAAATTGAATTCAATTACGCTACTCTAACCAGATGTATTATGTTGTAATGCTATAGCAGATGTCTTAATCAATTGGAAGTAATGCGAGGTGACTATCCTGTTAAACTACAACAAAATATATAAGGCAAAAGAGCTTGTAATGGTGGAAAGTAATTTATGAATTGTATGCAAATACTAATAGTAGTAGTGTGTGGTGTTGTATTAACTAGATCTACATCTATTATCTCAGTTATTATTGATATAACAATTACATATATTACTTCTGAATAAGTCTACTGTTAAGGGTAATCTTAACTTGTTTTATTTTACAAAGTGTCTTATTCATTGGATTCTTTACTCTCTAAAATAGTAAAAACACTTTGACGTCATAATATTATCGACGATGTTAAACTTAAGTGTTCATTATGCTTTTAATGTATCCAAATTTAGGTATGTATTGAAATTAAATATTCCCCCAAATGTCTATATCTGCAACGACGGGCTTGAGTTTTGTGCAATCTTTATTCTAGTGGTAAATATGTCGAATGGCACTCGTTTGATAATACCATGAAACCGACGAGGGACAGACAAAAGAAAAAGGACAAACAATGATCTACAAAACACTACATAGAAAATTAATTATTAAGCAACATGAACCCCACAAGAAACCGTTGTTGAATTCACGTGCTATGGAAGGAGAAGCAATTCCTGCTCCTCCAGTGAAACCCGCCGTGTTACTGTTAAACAATACGAAACATCATTTAGAGCGGAATGCCAACGTCAAATAAGTTTCATCGGAGGAGTCTGTTGAGAATGTACATAATCTTACCAATATCGTCAATGAATGCATTTTTTTTTTACATTCTTGGTGCAAATGTTCGAAATGTGGGGATGATAACATCTGTTTCAATACTTGTAGAACTTGCGTGTAAATTGCGTTCGTAATTTGTAATCCCGAGATGAACTAAAGTACCGCTTAATACAAGATTTGGTTGAACTTACCTTGATTAGTTGTAAATCTGGCAGTATGAGGATTAAATAGTGGCTTACATGTAGATATTAAGGTATTTGCCCACAGATAAACCTTCGTGAATTTCGTTCATTTAATTCCAATTTTAAAATGTAAACATTATGGCTTCCTAGTCTCTTCTAGAATTTCATCCCCACACATTTGCTCCACAATTTTATAGTTGAAATCATAAAATATTTGTCCATATTTCCGTATCATTTCTTTGATCGAAGTAAGTATACGTTGATCGTTATTCGGTAACAATGCCACTCGTTTCATCACGGCATCATGATGACCAGCTGGAATACCAATGATTCCCTTTTCTCATTTCTAATCGTCTATGTTACAATTTCGTTTAATAATGGTAAGTAATTATGTTGTACTGTGCATGATCATATAACATATCTAGTTAGCGTAACTTGCGTCTTATCCAATTTGTCTTTTAATACAAATAAAATATCATTATAGTAGACCATAGTGGGCAACGTTAATGGGGAGTGCCACGCTCCTGAAAATTGAAGACCTTTTTGGGTTATTAGGAAAAAAGCATGGGCACATTGCAGACGCTACAAAAAACTAATACTTTCCTCAATTCCCAACCTTGTTTTTCTTTCCAGTGGCATTTCATTTTGGTCTAAGAACATGTTTTTTAAACAAAATTCATACGTTTTTATTGGTTTTTAATAATTTTGATATGCTTGCCAGTTGTTCACTTGCACAAAAGTACATACTGAAAGCACCAAAGGAAGTCTTGAGCGTACATGTACCACTAATATGAAATGAGATATTATTGCATGTTTGCTTAATAAACATCAATGTAATAACCAAGTATGTGAACATTATCAAATAAATGTGTATAATATATTTAGGAGTTTTGTCATAAAAATTGATATTGGGAAATTACATTGGGGTTGATCATATTCATTTGTATGTAATTTGAGTATGACAAAGAAGTTAAATTATTTCAATATGTCTAAAATGATTGAGAGGTAATTGATGGTCATACAAAACCTCATTAGGAGAGATATTTACAGATAACATCAAATTATTCCAACACCACATAGCATATATCGGTCATTGTCCAGGCATATGGGGTGAAAAATGTTCAAGGACTTTTTATTATAATTGGAGGTATGCTGATATCATTTTGACATATGCTATTAAGAAGAAAATGTGATATAGAAAAGTTCAGGGTTAAATGTTGCCTCAAAATGCCACGTTTTACTTTTACCTGCAATTTAAAGATATGAATTTCTCAAAATAATGAGGCAGCGAAAAGTGATAATGGGGATACCAAAGACGAATACAAAGATCCATTGATTGAGTGATTGATTGGTGGCTTACTCCATCCCCTACAGTAATTCAGCCATATGGTTGCATGAACTTACTTTTTAAAACTGATTTGTAATGGAACTTCCAGAAAAGACATGCTACAAAACAAATAATAATGACTGCACCAAAAGCAAAACTAAGGCTATGACATATGGCAAATGTTATGTTACTATCTGTTACCATATCAATTACTGTCTTCTAAAAATCGTACAATGGTATTCAACGCTATTTTTGTAAGAAAAAATAATTAATGTAATAGAAAATGTTGGTTTCCATAGTAAACTTGTTACTTATGAAAATCGGAGAAAAGCAATTTGTATTCCGAAATAATTATAAGTGGTAAATGCGGCTCTGTTATCATCTTACATTGTACGAGCCGTGTGTATATATTGATGAGTGTTCATATTTATCTGATCCTATTTAAGTAAGGAATTGCTAATTGATTCACAAAATATTTTGTATCAGGATTGTTATATTTTCGAATTTAAAAATGAATATATAGGTTTAGGCTTTTCCCAATTTCAACAATTGCCATTTTATCAAAACGATCCAAAGTAATTATTTTCGTATCCTTAAAAGTTGAGTATTGTTTTCATACTATTGAATAAAACACAGTCATAAGCAGCTTGGTTACAGACTGTTCTGTAATGTATGTGTTCTAATGATTTAGTGGCAAACCCATAAACTATATTACAAGTGCTTAAATGTTTAGCATAGCTGGTTTCTGAAGGACACAAACACAATATGTACCCATATTATCTATAATTTTCACGTTTCTGATCTTCTATATTAAAATTTCGTTTATTGATTAGGGCTCCGCCACTTTGTGGCGGACGCCCTATAGTGGCCAGTCTGTCCGTCCGTGCCTCCGTAACAAATCGTGTCCGGGTTGTAACTTTTTTGTCGTTCAAGACAGGCTTTACATATTTGCCATGTAGGTAGTCCACCTCCAGACGATGTGTCGCGTACCATTGTTGGTGACCTCAAGGTAAAACTGGTCCGTGCGTCCATAACAAATCGTGTCCGGGCTGTAACTTTTTTGTCGTTCAGGACAGGCTTTGCATATTTGGCATGTAGGTAGACCACCTCCACACGATGAGTCGCGTACCATTGTTGGTGTCCTTTGACCTCAATGTCAAACTGGTCCGTGCGTCCATAACAAATCGTGTTCGGGCTGTAACTTTCTTGTCGTTCAAGACAGGCTTTGCATATTTGCCATCTAAGTAGGCCACATCCACACGATGTGTCGCGTACCATTGTTGGTGACCTTTGACCTCAAGGTCAAACTGGTCCGTGCGACCATAACAAATCATGTCCAGGCTGTAACTTTTTTGTCGTTCAAGACAGGCTTTGCATATTTGTCATGTAGGTAGACCATCTCCAGACGATGTGTCGCGTATCAGTTTTTGACCTTGAACACTGACCTCAAGGTCAAACTGGTCCGTGCGTCCATAACAAATCGTGTCCGGACTGTAACATTTTTGTCGTTCAAGACACGCTTTTCATATTTGGCATTTAGGTAGACCACCTCCAGACGATGTGTCGTGTACCATTGTTGGTGACCTTTGACCTTGAATTTTGTCCTCAAGGTCAAATCGGTCTCTGCGTCCGTAACAACCGGACTGTAACTTTTTTTGTCGTTGAAGACAGGCTTTTCATATTTGGCATGTAGGTAGACCACCTCCAGACGATGTTTTTCGTACCATTGTTGGTGACCTTTGATCTTGAATTTTGACCTCAAGGTCAAATCGGTCTATGCGTCCGTAACAAATCGTTTCCAGGCTGTAACTTTTTCTGTCGTTCAAGATAGACTTTTCATATTTGGCATGTTGGTAGACAACCTCCAGACGATGTGTCGCGTACCATTGTTGGTGACCTTTGACCTTGAACTTTGACCTCAAGGTATAATTAGTGATTTTACCGTAACAAACTGTTTTAACTTTTCACATTTTCATCTTCTTCTCTGAAACCACTTGATTCATAAATACAACACTAAATCCAGCAGGGCAAAGCTAGGCAATACAGGGCAACAATCAACTATTGATCTTGAACTTTATACTTTTCGAATGAATCAATTATCTCCAAAAGTGTTTTATTACTGAGGTTAACATCAGTCTGTCCTTACAATTTTTTTACCACAAGTTATTTATGGCGGGGCCCACAGAGATGAATTCCATCTCGATGATATCTAGTTGTAAGTAATTCGTTTGTACTGTGCATGGAGTTATAGAATATCTAGTTAGAATTGTAAATCGGAGAAGACTTCACAAGTTTGCGTAACATGCGTCTTATCAATCCCGTCTTTGAGCACAAATGGAATATATTCTAAGATAACTACACTACAATAATCAATTGAACGTTTGCATCGATTCAATGTATGAGGCATTTCAAACATTCTAGTTGTACACAACTTCGATAGCTCAGGTAGAGGAAACATGCATGTTGAACATTTGCAGAAATAATCCAATGGCTTATTTTCTGTGTAGTGTTTTTTTTCATAGATCATAGATTGCCCTTTTTCTGTTGGTAATTGTTTTATCTGTCCTTTTTTCATTTATGGTTTCTGGTTATCCGTTTGGTATATTCAAACGTTTCTGTCAAAAACGTGATTCAAAAATACAGCAAAACAAGCTATTCTAGGAACAGTATCTTATGTGTCTAAGTTTCTAGACACATACCCAAGGCTCCATGTGTCACCTGTCAGTTCTTTATAGCATACTCAAGTCTCCATCTGTCACCTGTCAGCTCTTTATAGCATACACAAGGCTCCATGTGTCACTTGTCAGTTCTTTATAACATACCCAAGGCTCCCTGTGTCACATGTCAGTTCTTTATAGCATACCCAAGGCTACATGTGTTACCTGTCAGCTCTTTATAGCATACCCAAGGCTCCATATGTCACCTGTCAGTTCTTCATAGCATACCCAAGGCTCCTTGTGTCACCTGTCAGTTCTTTATGACATACCCAAGGCGCCATGTGTCACCTGTCAATTATTTATGACATACCCAATGCTCCATGTGTCATCTGTCACTTCTTTATGACATACCCAAGGCTCCATGTGTCACCTGTCAGTTCTTTACGACATAATCAAGGCTTCATGCGTCACATGTCAGATCTTTATAACATACACATGGCTTCATGTGTCACCTGTCAGTTCTTTATGACATACCCAAGGCTCCATGTATCCCCTGTCAATTCTTTATGACATACCCAATGCTCCATGTATCACCTGTCAGTTATTTATAACCTATCCAAGGCTCCATGTGTCACCTGTCAGTTCTTTACGACATACTTAAGGCACCATGTGTCACCTGTCAGCTATTTTTGGCATACCGAAGGCTCCATCTGTCACCTGTCAGTTCTTTATAGCGTATCCAAGGCTCCATGTGTCACCTGCCAGTTCTTTATGACATACCAAGGCTCCATGTGTCACCTGTCAGCTATTTATGGCATACCGAAGGCTCCACGTGTCACCTGTCAGTTCTTTATAACATATCCAAGGTTACATGTGTCACCTGTCAGTTCTTTATAGCAAACCCAAAGCCCCATGTGTCACCTGGCAGTTCTTCATATAATATCCAAGGCTCCATGTGTCACCTGTCAGTTATTTATGACATCCAAGGCTCCATGTGTCACCTGTCAGTTCTTTATAGCAAACCCAAAGCTCCATGTGTCACCTGGCAGTTCTTCATAACATATGCAAGGCTCCATGTGTCACCTGTCAGTTCTTTATAACATACCGAAGGCTCCATGTGTCACCTGTCAGTTCTTTATAGCATACCTAAGGCTCCATGTGTCACCTGTCAGTTCTTTATGACATATCCAAGGCTCCATGTGTCACCTGTCAGCTATGTATGGCATACCGAAGGCTCCACGTGTCACCTGTCAGTTCTTTATAACATATCCAAGGCTACATGTGTCACCTGTGAGTTCTTAATAGCAAACCCAAAGCCACATGTGTCACCTGGCAGCTCTTCATAACATATCCAAGGCTCCATGTATCACCTGTCAGTTCTTTATGACATATCCAAGGCTCCATGTGTCACCTGTCAGTTCTTTATAGCAAACCCAAAGCTCCGTGTGTCACCTGGCAGTTCTTCATAACATATCCAAGGCTCCATGTGTCACCTGTCAGTTCTTTATAACATACCGAAGGCTCCATGTGTCACCTGTCAGTTCTTTATAGCATACCTAAGGCTCCATGTGTCACCTGTCAGTTATTTATGACATATCCAAGGCTCCATGTGTCACCTCTCAGTTCTTTATGACATACCCAGGGCTCCATGTGTCACCTGTCAGTTCTTTATGACAAACCCAAGGCTCCATGTGTCACCTGTCAGTTCTTTATAACATACCCAAGGCTCCATGTGTCACCTGTCAGTTCTTTATAACTTTACCTTATCCACTACGATATAGCTGGCAATTGCAGAAAATGATCATACATATTCAAGCATCATACTAAGCAAAACCGTAATCTTAAGATTTCTGTGATTATTGTTTGTTTTTTTGTCCTTTTTCGTTTGGCCATTGTATTATCCGTCCTTTGATTTACGGTGTCTGGTTATACCTTTGGTATCGTCAAATTTTTTGATGCACCTCATAAATAGTAAAATTGTGTTTGTTTCACTAGTTCCGGTTAAGACATTCCACCAAGGAGCTATAATTCGCTGATTCTCCTATCAAAATTGTCTAGGAAGTTGGACGTGATATTGGCTTTCATTTTAATATGTTATGCTTTCACACTTAACTGCACACGAATGTATAGGTGTGTGTGTGGTTCCAGTATCAGAGTATCAGTGTTAATGATAATATGGCTGCGTTAGCAATGAAATGAACCTTAACAGCAACATATGTATACTCATATCATTTGTTAATGAACACAAGAGTAGATGCGGTAAAATAAGCATTTTGCAGTAATAAAATGTCGTTCAATGCAATATTATGAACAAAACTGCTTATAAAATCACTTGTGACTACTTAAAGGCAAATATAACTAGTATTATATTGCGGTTTGTTCTTAGCTTCGATTTTTTTTAGCTCATTTGTTTTATCGATTTCTGTTTTATTGTGTTAAATATATTGAGTACGGTTTGAATTTCTATATTGCAATTTGATTTAGAGCTTCAAAGTATCACCTCAGGTTACAATGAAACGTTTTGTTTTTGCAACAAACAAAGAAAAATAATATTCATTTTAATGATCATCTTTGATCTTACAATTCTACTGACGTCATGTTCAGTGACGTTGATATCCAAAGTTAAGTGATAATAACATCATTGTAATTGAAATGAAAATTGAATCTGGTAGAAAGCACTAATTTCACTTATCAGAGTATAGAACATATACAAAATAGTCCATAACAATAGAAGTTCTTGATATAATGGCATAAACAATGCAATAGAAGACAAATTATTTTGAATCGCCATTTGATTACTGTTAGTTTTTTTTATACCTATCTAATGGGTATGCTACATCACTGATGTATACCGAATTTATGGAAACGACTGTGCTATCTTATGGTAAGGGTTCCCAAGGAAGTCAGCATATTACTCAAAGGTTTTAAAGGACAGCATAATATTGTGTCGGGTCATAGAGGAATCATGTTTGACTCAGAAATACATGTATAATGGATTCGGAATGGTTACAATCAGACAAAATGGCCAGGTGGGCAACACAAGACACACGTTTATTAGAATGATAAATGAATTTTAATTAACACCTTCTAATGACGTCATTTATAATGACGTATATACCCAAGATAAAAATGATTCAGAATATATATCAATTGAAATGAATCTACTGTATTTTGTTTATTGCCTCAAACAAATAACGTAATTCCAGGTTTACTATTAACAATTAAGTGTCTGCATCTTACATGTATCTGGAGTTTATCTTCTTTCAATAAACATATGCCATCTGTTAAAATGCATACCTATTTCTTATTAGTATTGTATTATCTTGACCCACACTATAGATGATACTTCTTATTATTGAAATTCTGTATACATGTTATTCTGAGAGAAAACAAGTTTGTAAACACCTTTTCTGCATTTCCACTACTAAACTATTATCAAACTCTGTATTAGTATATCATATATGTGTCATAATGGAACAATCGCTCACTAATATGTTATCTCTAGTTAATTTGTCCAGTATGTCGTCACAAGCAAATTACAACCGCCAAAATATTACAAATGATCAATTTATTAAAGAAAATATGATATTCAATAGAAGTTAGCATATATTTGTCTTCGGATAACCGGCGACGTATGCCATAATTGTGCCCATTAAATATGTAGGGTAATTCGTAAATATTGAATACTAAAAAGTATAATTAAAAGTATGGTTCAAATATCAGTAGGCTATATAACAGTAAATATGATGATCATTCTGTCTGTAATTAAATGTTTTCATTTAGTTATATAAAATGGTACCGACTTTTTTTTTCACCATCGACGTTTTTTAAGAGAGGATAAACATATTGATGTATAGTTGATTAAACACATGTTACTAATGGAACTAGATATATTTTCCATTTCTTATATTTCTCATAATAGAGCATTGTCTTATATGTGATTTACACCCACGTGTGTCCCAGTGTTACCATTAGCATGATTTCAAACACACGTGTTCCTCTATAAGACGCTACATGTTGTGAGCTAGGTCACCAGACACGTTTTAATTTCCTAAAAGGTGCCATATATTTTTAGCTAATTGTATTGGTTTTACACCCACGTGTGTCCCAGTGTTACCATTAGCATGATTTCAAACACACGTGTTCCTCTATAAGACGCTACATGTTGTGAGCTTGGTCACCAGACACGTTTTAATTTCCTAAAAGGTGCCATATATTTTTAGCTAATTGTTTTGGTTTTGCTATGTATAAATGACGCTATGTTTCTTATTTTTATCGAAAGGCTAATTACCTGTCAGGCATGTCACCATTTAAATTATTAATTGTCGTCCGCCTATGGAAAGCAACCAGTTATTGGGAACATGTTCCTTTTGCGCATTCAAACCAAAATAAAAACGATCCAATATGTGTACGCGTATGAATGTATTTTGTATCCCTGAAAAGCGGTATTGGTTAGCAATCGGTGCATACTGGGAAAAAACTGTAACAAAAAACGTCTATTGAGCACATCTCACTCGGGTCGGGAGTATACCTGTTTGTCTTTGGGAGTAATATCAGTACGTAACCGGTATACAATTGCGACACCGACATTTCGTATTTGAATGGAATTACTAATGAATTATGTTAAATTTTGTAGTTTTACATATGGCATGTCTTCTACAATTTAGTTTACAAAACTAGACTATCATATCTTGAATGTGTCCACAGAATTACCGCCCCTGGTCCCCAGCGATATATTCATCGGGAACCAGTTCATCCGCTGAGATGTACAACCCTTTTGACGAATCAAATACACAACTCTCCTCTCAGATTATCCTGTATTTAGAAGGAGAACTAGGATCAACTCATGATGTGTTAGTTTGTTAGAAGAGGACATTTGTTCTGTTCCAATCTGTCTTCTCCTCTTTTCCACACGACAATCAGCAATGATATCCGGATACATTTTGTATGTATGTTGACCTTATATCGCGTTATGAAAGTATAACTACATGCTAGAACTGTCAACTTACCCTACTCTATAGCTCCGTTTATTTAATTAATACCAATGTTTGTGGTTTATGAAATACGGATTGTTTATGATGAAGATATGGTAAGGTAGATCCTCCAGGCCACCAGTGGGTGTTTGAAATCATTTTACATTTGAGGTCGGTATTGGGTTTCTAACTCAAGTTAGTGATATTACATGTAGGCTTGTGTTCAGACGTCAACGACTTTGAACCACTCGCCCACCTACGACCCTTAAGGTGAAGGCAAAATACTAATTGGACGGATCATTTAGCCTTAACGACTTTAATTAAACATACAATAAAATAACAAGAGATCTGATAACCTACATTCCCTGATTATGCTACTGTTGAGGCGGAAGTTGAAGGACAATATCCACTTTTCACCGTCATATTATATTTTTCAGCGCGCCTACTTAAGTAAATGAAAGGATTAAAGCTGCATTATTTGTCTTAGAGTTCACGCTTATCAACAACATGGAATACTCGACATATCCACAGAGCTGCTATATAACACTCACAGATGTTCATCTACCATCAATCATCTATAAAATACTGATAAATCAGTTTGATAAATCTACAAGAGGAAACATTCCATTCATTATTTTCAAGGACCAAATCTAAATTCTAATTAAATCAAAATCTTTATCGACACACGTTTGTAAAGATTGTATGTATGATACTGATCTGTGACCTTGACGACGGGTTGATTGGATGTCATGTGGTATCATGAACAAAAATAAATACAGATATATTATATCAACAAACTAGTCAAAGCGCTCGAAGCCAAATAATTTGACTGTGTACTGGTGTAGGTTACCAGGATTCAAACCCACAGCTACCAAGCGCGGCACAG
>MJUT01002884.1:452118-468678 GCA_002080005.1 Gigantidas platifrons
GGTGTCAGGTTACTATGCGAAAAGCCTGACCGTGAACCACAGTAGATATGTCTTAGGTATATTGAAGCCGCTATAAAAGACTAAATTTCCCCATCTCTTCATGCTTTATCAGATGTTGTCTATAGTCGTAGACCCGGTGTACACTTCCCTTTCAATCTGACGATAGCGGTAGTTCGAAAACCAATCACGGCAAAAATGTTAAATCCGTATGACGGTCGCTGTGGTGAAAAAGGAGGTTTGATGCTTGACGGTAACGGGAATTCCCCACCATTGTATTAGTTGCCTGCATTAATTTTTTCATTAAAGTTTGGTAGTATATACGATAAAGAATAACTACATAAAGGATATCTGTGATAAAACATTTACCTGTATTTAAAGTGATCACATTTGTTAACACCATATGAAAGGGATATGCACAATACTCTTGGTTCCGTCGTCAATAAATATGACACGATTTATATAGACAATATACGTCTGTTGTGGGTAAATACAAAATGTATTTGTACCAGCTTTATAAACAGGCGTCCTGTTCTTTTAGTTTCCGTGGTGAGTACTAATAACTTTTATATTTCCAGACAATGTACGTCTATTGTGTGTATACTGACATGTCGTGTAGTCATATTATTTCCCGACAATGTACGTCTATTGTGTGTATACTGCCATGTCGTATAGTCATATTATTTCCCGACAATGTACGTCTATTGTGTGTATACTGCCATGTCGTGTATTCACAAAATTCTTAAATTTACAAACAAAAACGTAAACATATTTGACATTTCTTGAATTTCAATGTGGGTGTGTACTGCGCACCCGGGACCGTCCTGATCGCATGGTCGTTTGATTTGAAACTACCTATGTAATCAGTGGCTGTCCTAAGCTAACGTTGTGAGTTCAAACCCCGTACATGGCATGGTGTACTCGATACAACATTATGTGATAAATTCTGTCAGTGATGTGTGTCATGTTGGTTGTTTTCTCCGGTTTGCCCCACTAATAAAACCGACCGCCACTATCCGGTTAATGTCCTTTGCCTTACTTGGTCCCAAAGACTATTAAATATTCGAATCATAAGGCCATGAGCATACATGATGAAAGTTGTTCCAGAAACACGTTTCGTGCACTAAATTAGATATTTACGTGTTTATTCATGACACTTCTAATATATGGATGTAAAGAGATTGTCTACAGACGACCAAGTCGATATCAGTAGGTACGTTCATTATGTTGTCTTCATTATGGATTACATACTTTGATACAAAATGAGAAATGTGAAAAGGATGAGGTAAGATTTTGTATCAATATAGTAGTGATGGGACTATCTGTACTGAAATATTTAATCTCTTGATGCATATCAGACCTCTTTTTGTGATACTAATTGTTTTTCCACAGAAAATGATTACAGATGTAATTAATCAATGCCTTATTCAAAATATTACAAACGACAATTAGCCTTAGACAATATATATGTTATATGTACGCATAGGAGAATGTCCGAGTAACTCTCCATTCCTTAAAAATAATGGATCCGAGGCCCCGAAGTGGGCGAGGCCCATTAGTATTAGGGAGTGCTCAGTTTTAGTCACTCTAAAAAGCTGTGGCGTTGTGGCGTCCCCATATAAGGCCATAGACACACCCATTTCCCAGATAAGGGCATAACCCCACCCCCCGAAACTGGCGTCACAAAAAATTTGAAATTCATATATGGTCATGACGACGTCGCAGTATGACTCATGGTAAAAACATTCCCGCATCCCGACGACCAAATATGCCCCCCCCCCTTTTTCGATGCAATATGATTCATCACATTCCGCCGTCCCGATCGAATGATGACTCAAAATGGAAGGGTGACATCCATATTGATACGTTTTCACCAATCAAAAACTATCAACAGGCGTAATAGAGAACAATGGTTCAAGAATTGCCTAGATGAATTAGGATTGTTAAAAGTATAGAAGATAGCCTTGCCTTTTAAGATCGGATGTGGTATGGTCAAAGGGCATTGGCCGAATTATCTGAAGATGATTAAAGAATTCACTCGTCAGTATAACAAACAGGTCATCATTGTCGTTCCCCGAGCGCATGGTGACTCAAAACGGAAGGGTGACATCCATATTGATATGTTTTCACCAATAATAGCCCCAGCCCTTTTGTCTGACGTTTAAAAATTAAAAAATTAAAAAAATTAAAAAATATTTAATAATTAAATTTCTTTAAAAAAAATTCCACATTTTAAATAAAAGTCAAAAAAAAAAAAAACAAAAAAAAACATAATTTCTACTTTCGAGATACCATTGATACCATCATCAATTCACATATACCTCCCCTCCCCCTTTTTTTCACTATTACAGATTCAATGAAAACCAAGACTTGTGTTAACCCGTACACAATCAAAAAGCATTAGAATACTGATATTTTTATTCACACCCGTTTATTTAATCCTTGTGTTTAACCCTTAAAACTCTCAATGTTTGATTTATAAAAGATGCTTAGATCCTTGTCGTTTAAATAGGAACAGTCAATTACGATTTTGACCTTGATATCACACGCGCTATGGTCGCATGTTTTTAATTCAACGGATGATAACACGTACATCGGTTCTTTTTAATCTATACACGGACAACAGACATATCAAATATCCATCGCACGCAGTGACCATTTAGCTTGACCCGAAATGATAAATACTCATGTACTATAAACACATGTCAGTGTAAACCTCAACAGATAGAATAATTGAAGAGCGTAGATGTTTTTATTGATAAATGTCTTTAATTGTGTGTTAATTAATGATTATATACGATAAGTAATAAATACTTTTTAGAATAATAACGCGTAAAAACAGAGCTTGACCTTAGAAAACCTATCGTGGTCGTTTTTATCGTGTTTTCTCAAGTCGATGTTACGACATAAATTGGTGTGACTCTTTGATGTTTGAGTTTGTAAACCGAGGGAAATAACATTATTCGATCAGAGTTTATAAACCGAGGGAAATAACTTTATTCGGTGTGTATGTTCGATGAGAGTGGGGGGAGATAACTCAATGTGTATGTTCAAAGGGAAGTAATTTCCAGTAGGGTTAAACGTATTCAAAGGGAAGTAACTCTGAACATAACACAACGATACGATTTAATTCGTATCATTTATTACGTATAATACATTCTATAATAAAGACACGGCAATGCTTGTCAATATATAATAGTCGTTTTAATACGATTTCGTCCGTTTATTAAGTACAATACATTCTATAACGGGCACATTTACCGAGACAATGCACGAGCAAATACAATTTTAACAATTCGATTGTTTATCAAGTTCAATACATTCTATCATAACGACAATGCATGACAATATAAAATGTTAACAGTCAGATCTTAAAATTTTGTCCTCGTTTCCTTTTAAATTAATGGTGGAAAAGTCTATCACTATGTCCGGCAGCTCCATTCCTCGATGTCTCCGTTTGAAGTAGTACAGGCAATACAGTCCGCAAGTGTCGGTGTCGTCGGGTTGGATTTGAGACGAACAGTAGTAGTATTGCGGTCCGTTGACGATCAAAACGTTGGCGAAACGTCGGAGATACGTTTCCGGTGCGTTTCCCAACGAATCGAAAAATTCGGCGGGTCCCACGAGGGGAAAGTGAAATGCCACCCAGTGACTTCCGCCGCGATCGCACGTGTCCGTATTGACGATGAACGTGCGGGGCCTGACTCCCACGTGGTCCGGTAACTCGTCGGCGCAGCACACGGTCGCGGGATAGCCCTTTAAACAGCTCTCTATCTGGAGATTGGTCATCCCCGTCTCCACGTTTCTTCTCTTGGGTGGACGCCCTCCACCTTCCATGTCTTCATCTCCACGGGCTAGCGGGTCTTCTAACGAGTCCATCTGATCGGATTGGATGTCGTCATCAGACGTGTCCATTTGATCTGAAAGTTTATCGTCTTCTAGCGTATCCATTTGATCTGAGTCAGTGTCTTCCATCGTTCGATCGATCTGCATGTCGTCCGATGCTTCTTCCTCGAAGACGTTGGTGCATAGTCTCCTCCATTCCGGGGTTTCGGGTTTCAGGTCCACGACCAGGTACGAGTAGGGTTCCTTCGTGACTTCTTCGAATTTCTGTAAAAAGTCGTGGGCCCGTCCGGGTACATCTTTCTTCCGAGTGTCGCGATGGGTTGTCGGTCTATCGGGTTCTTGAACAGGACCAGGTAGTGACAATTTCTCCTCTGTGTGGGATCTTTGCCAAAGTACAAGTTTTGGTTCAAAGCGATTACCGTCACGTTTCGGTGATGACTTCCCTCGGTAAAGAGATCGTTGATTCTCGGGTCCTTTGCCGCGGTCGACATCAGGTCGTCCAAGACTATCACGTTTCGTATTCGGGGATCGAAGAAGTCGTCGCTGTCCAGGTCCATCGGGATGCCTCGACGAAATTCTACTCGTGGGAACACGGTCTTTCGGATGACGTCGTAGAGGGGTTGCCTTCTCTTGTACAACCAGACAATTCTCTGCGGCGGTGGCGCCATCTTGGTTCGACAGGTTGGATTAGCGTTTTAACGAAATATGCCCTTTGACCATACTACATCCGATCTTAAAAGGCAAGGCTATCTTCTATACTTTTAACAATCCTAATTCATCTAAGCAATTCTTGAACCATTGTTCTCTATTACGCCTGTTGATCGTTTTCGATTGGTGAAAACATATCAATATGGATGTCACCTTTCCGTATTGAGTCATCATTCGATCTGGACGGCGGAATGTGAAGAATCATATTGCATCGAAAAGGGGGGGCATATTTGGTCGTCGGGATGCGGGGAATGTTTTACCATGAGTCATACTGCGACGTCATGACCCTATATGAATTTTAAATTTTCTGTGACGTCAGTTTCGGGGGGGAGGGGGGTTATGCCCATATGTGGGAAATGAGTGTGCCCATGGCCTTATATGCGGACGTCACAACGCCACGGGTTTTTAGGGTGACTAAAACTGAACACTCCCTACTACTGTTTTTAAGGAATGGAGCGATACGAAGACATTCTCCAACTTAAAATCCACCCATTGTACTTTATTAATTTTATTGATTATTAATCTTTTAACAAACAAAAATCGTACAAAGAGAACAATAACTCTCCATTCCTAAAACAATAATGGAGTGTTTTGACAATAGATTTACATAACAGGTGAATTTTAATTGTTTTTCAAGTACAAATGTATATCGGTCTCTTAATATATAACAGGTAGCACTTCAACTATTGAAGCTATATTTTTATATAGCGCATATGGCATAGTGGTCATAAGGCTACGAGAATGGTGCTGCAGTGTTTCAATGGTATGAGATCAAATTCCGTCAAGGGAGAACACAATTGTGTCAGCTCAAAGATCTAATTATAGTTTGATGCTTTGTCACCAACCAGTCAATCAAGTTAGCGTTCATCAAGTGTCCAGTGCT
This sequence comes from Gigantidas platifrons, assembly GCA_002080005.1. Lineage (NCBI taxonomy): Eukaryota > Metazoa > Mollusca > Bivalvia > Mytilida > Modiolidae > Gigantidas > Gigantidas platifrons. The sequence continues at coordinate 457,553 of MJUT01002884.1, forward strand.
TGATTCGCTATTTGTTAACGTCACGTGTATTGTAGGATAATAAAGACGGCAACAAGCTACAATTAATAAATGGTAAGTAAACGACATATCGTACTGTTCAGTCGACCGAAGTTTTGATTGTCAGAAGTAAAATGGGAAGGAAACCTTTGACTTGTAACGGGCCTCATATGGCCAACTGGACAAGTTATTACCCATTCGGAGTTGTTCAGAGGAGGCAGAAACACGCAGTGTTGCAAGCACAAGCAATAAATGGATTAACTTCGGGTCCTTAATAGAAGTTATGCATTTAATTCGTCCGGGCTAACATTTTGATTACACCAGACAAACATTTGATGATTTATCTTGAATATGTAATACTGTTTATAAACCGAAATAACAAAAATAAGCATACAAGCATGTTATAAATTCACTCTTCAGTGCATTAGACTATTTTGGAGCTGAATCGAGGAAAAAAACTTTACTTTTTTTCATTTTAAAGTTTGTTATGTTACCATATAGTGTACGGGTCTAGAAGGGGAATTTCGAAATTGAGCTACATAAAATTACAATTTCTGTTATGTTGATATCGGTTAAGTTGTTCATCATCACTGTTTGAACTTAAGACTAATCGTTCAATATAGTATTAGTCACCAGTCTTTGGGAAAATAATACAAACTTGATAAACAATTCATGTAATAATGTAAATTATTTGTTTTACAACACTACTTTGCATGTTTTTTTCTCGGTCAGATATATTGTTCTTAAAAAGGAGAAAATACCCCCAAATAATACAAAGCAATATAAACGACAATAACTTATCTACTTAAATATTAAACACATCGTGCTCGTGGTAGACCGTGGTTCAAGCAACGGTCGGGTCAAATCAGACTATAAAATTACATTTGGTGCTTCTCTGCTACGTTCGCAGCTTTAAGGAATAATAGAAAAGATTGGATGGCTCGGAATCACGGTAATGTGTCCTAGTGTAGCGACATACCCCCGAAAAAAAAATCATGTTCACAAGAGCTATCAACTATATCACGAAATTACCTTACTTCGATGATACGATATTGCACTAAATGCCATCAAAAGCTTAAATTATTGTTTTCGTCACCCCAATTCATATCGTATTCAGATAAGTTCTTAATATCATTCATTGCTTCGTCTTTGCCATTAAATATTTATTTGGTCGAATGTCATTCAAATCCCTGTTAACAATTTCCGGAAACAATCGTAGGTTGACCAAGATTACATTTTCCATTAACTAACTACTATTAATACATTTCTCTGACGTCACACTATTGTTCGAACAGTGGATTATTTTTAAGAATCTACAGTTCATTCTTTTGTTCTTGAATATATGAACTTTAACCTTTTACTATTTTAGGCTTAAAAACGTCTTTAACTTATTTTGGAACTTTCGTGTCTCGAACCACTTCTGGGCTTTCTAAAGTCTACTTCGACTTTCAAAACTTCCATCTTACCACTCGGCTAAGTTGACCACATTAATACATTCTATAATTAGTATATATAACTCTGATAGTAAGCTTTGTTACAAAAATATCAACAATTTGCTTAAAAAAAGAAATTAATAAGACACGATACAAAATATTTGAGTTCTGACACAATTCTGACCGACCGCAACTTAACAAATCAGACAGATCACAGGTGAATATTTGGGACACTTGAAAGACCTTGAAATATCTAAATATAAACGATTCTATTCACTTGAAAGACCTTGAAATATCTAAATATAAACGAAAATCTAAAGCACGGATGCCGATACAATTTTGTTGTTTAATTTTTGTTAATTGTGGCTTATTTAGCTTTCTGAACATTAAAAAGGTAAACATATAAAATGAAAAGACTGTTGCAGATAGAAATGTATTATGTGAGAGAATACACTCCAACTTGTAGATTCTTAAAAATAATCAACTCGACCCTGACGGGTCTCGTTGATTATTTTTAAGAATCTACAGTTGAAGTGTATTCTCCACTACTTATTGAGTACACGCTGTTATTATTACCGGATATCAGGAATTCATGATATGAGACCCTTGATACCAATAAAAGTTCAGCATTGACATTTTATTGCTAAATGCATGCTCAAATATATATGATGGATGTACATTGAACAGAGACATTCAATAATTAGTGAGAAAGGTCAGGACGAGTTTGGTTTACCTAGCAGGATAATGTTGTTTAATATTACGGGCAAACATCCATCCTAGATATTAGAGTGTTCATTAACAGAATCAGGTGTTTTACAAAAGATAAACAACATATTTTAAACTGACGGTATGAAAATATATAACATGAAACAGAGCAGAGATATGTAAAGTACATTTGTACTCATGCATGTATACGATATATAGCTTAAAAAGCAAATATATTGTCTGGTGGTCTTGGTGTAAAAGTACTAGTAGATTGTGGTGTTTCACTGTAGAACTCGTCATCATTAATTACTTCATAGTCTTAACCTGGTGTAAAAGTACTAGTAGATTGTGGTGTTTCACTGTAGAACTCGTTATCATTAATTACTTCATAGTCTTAACCTGGTGTAAAAGTACTAGTAGATTGTAGAGTTTCACTGTAGAACTCGTCATCAATAATTACTTCATAGTCTTAACCTGGTGTAAAAGTACTAGTAGATTGTAGAGTTTCACTGTAGAACTCGTCATCATTAATTACTTCATAGTCTTAACCTGGTGTAAAAGTACTAGTAGATTGTGGTGTTTCATTGTAGAACTCGTCATCATTAATTACTTCATAGTCTTAACCTGGTGTAAAAGTACTAGTAGATTGTAGAGTTTCACTGTAGAACTCGTCATCATTAATTACTTCATAGTCTTAACCTGGTGTAAAAGTACTAGTAGATTGTAGAGTTTCACTGTAGAACTCGTCATCATTAATTACTTCATAGTCTTAACCTGGTGTAAAAGTACTAGTAGATTGTGGTGTTTCACTATAGAACTCGTCATCATTAATTACTTCATAGTCTTAACCTGGTGTAAAAGTACTAGTAGATTGTAGAGTTTCACTGTAGAACTCGTCATAATTAATTACTTCATAGTTATTAAATAGTAAATATACTGCTACCATAATATTCGAATTTAAAAAGTATTACACATACTGTAAAGAAGCAACCTCACATACTAGCTGTACAAATAAAACATGCATTTATTGCCGAAGGAACAAATTTGTCATTAGATAACTAACAGTCCTGCTCTAATCGTATGCAGCCGAAGAAACTCCCTCATCGTATGTAGACGGACGGAAAGTATTATCGAATGTAGACGAACAGAAAAACGACTGAATCAACGACATACGATATACAGAAGAAAATTGTAACACACAATAGACGTACATTGTCGGGAAATATAAAAGTTATTAGTACTCACCACGGAAACTAAAAGAACAGGACGTCTGATTATAAAGCTGGTACAAATAAATGTTGTATTTACCCACAATAGACGTATATTGTCTATATAAATCGTGTCATATTTATTGACGACGGAACCAAGAGTATCGTGCATATCCCTTTCATACGGTGTTAACAAATGTGATCACTTTAAATAAAGGTAAATGTTTTATCACAGCTATCCTTTATGTAGTTATTCTTTATCGTATATACTACCAAACTTTAATGAAAAAATTAATTCAGGCAATGGTGGGGAATTCCCGTTACCGTCAAGCATCAAACCTCCTTTTTCACCACAGCGACCGTCATACGGATTTAACATTTTTGGCGTGATTGGTTTTCGAACTACCGCTATCGTCAGATTCAAAGGGAAGTGTACACCGGGTCTACGACTATAGACAACATCTGATAAAGTATGAAGAGATGGGGAAATTTAGTCTTTTATAGCGGCTTCAATATACCTAAGACATATCTACTGTGGTTCACGGTCAGGTTTTCGAATAGTAACCTGACACACACCCCCCCACCCCATCCAAAGCGGACTCAATCCTACACCATGTGCCGCGCTTGGTAGCTGTGGGTTTTAATCCTGGTAACCCACACCAGTACACAGTCAAATTATTTGGCTTCGAGCGCTTTGACTAGTTTGTTGATATAATATATCTGTATTTATTTTAGTTCATGATACCACATGACATCCAATCAACCCGTCGTCAAGGTCACAGATCAGTATCATACATACAATGTTTACAAACGTGTGTCGATAAAGATTTTGATTTAATTAGAATTTAGATTTGGTCCTTGAAAGTAATGAATGGAATGTTTTCTCTTGTAGATTTATCAAACTGATTTATCAGTATTTTATAGATGATTGATGGTAGATGAACATCTGTGAGTGTTATATAGCAGCTCTGTGGATATTTCGAGTATTCCATGTTGTTGATAAGCGTGAACTCTAAGACAAATAATGCAGCTTTAATCCTTTCATTTACTTTACTTAAGTAGGCGCGCTGAAAAATATAACATGACGGTGAAAAGTGGATATTGTCCTTCAACTTCCGCCTCAACAGTAGCATAATCAGGGAATGTAGGTTATCAGATCTCTTGTTATTTTATTTTATGTTTAATTAAAGTCGTTAAGGCTAAATGATCCGTCCAATTAGTATTTTGCCTTCATCTTAAAGGTCGTAGGTGGGCGAGTGGTTCAAAGTCGTTGACGTCTGAACACAAGCCTACATGTAATATCACTAACTTGAGTTAGAAACCCAATACCGACCTCAAATGTAAAATGATTTCAAACGCCCACTGGTGGCCTGGAGGATTTACCTTACCATATCTTCATCATAAACAATCCGTATTTCATAAACCACAAACATTGGTATTAATTAAATAAACGGAACTATCGAGTAGAGTAAGTTGACAGTTCTAGCATGTAGTTATACTTTCATAACGCGATATAGGTCAACATACATACAAAATGTATCCGGATATTATTGCTGATTGTCGTGTGGAAAAGAGGAGATGACAGATTGGAACAGAACAAATGTCCTCTTCTAACAAACTAACACATCATGAGTTGATCCTAGTTCTCCTTCTAAATACAGGATAATCTGATTGACTTATGGTCCGAGAGGAGAGTTGTGTATTTGATTTGTCAAAAGGGTTGTACATCTCAGCGGATGAACTAGTTCCTGATTAATATATCGCTGGGGACCAGGGGCGGAAATTCTGTGGACACATTCAAGATGTGATAGGCTTGTTTTGTAAACTAAATTGTAGAAGACATGTCATATGTAAAACTACGAAAATTAACATAATTCATTAGTAATTCCATTCAAATACGAAACGTCGGTGTCACAATTGTATACCGGTTACGTACTGATATTACTCCCAAAGACAAACAGGTATACTCCCGACCCGAGTGAGATGTGCTCAATAGACGTTTTTTGTTATTACAATTGTCATGTCCATTTGGCAGGACAGTTTTTTCCCAGTATGCACCGATTGCTAACCAATACCGCTTTTCAGGGATACAAAATACATTCATACGCGTACACATATTGGATCGTTTTTATTTTGGTTTGAATGCGCAAAAGGAACATGTTCCCAATAACTGGTTGCTTTCCATAGGCGGACGACAATTAATCATTTAAATGGTGACATGCCTGACAGGTAATTAGCCTTTCGATAAAAATAAGAAACATAGCGTCATTTATACATAGCAAAACCAATCTAATTAGCTAAAAATATATGGCACCTTTTAGGAAATTAAAACGTGTCTGGTGACCAAGCTCACAACAAGTAGCGTCTTATAGAGGAACACGTGTGTTGGAAATTATGCTAATGGTAACACTGGGACACACGTGGGTGTAAATCACATATAAGACAATGCTCTATTATGAGAAATATAAGAAATGGAAAATATATCTAGTTCCATGAGTAACATGTGTTTAATCAACTATACATAAATATGTTTATCCTCTCTTAAAAAACGTCGATGGTAAAAAAAAAAGTCGGTACCATTTTACATAACTAAATGAAAACATTTAATTACAGACAAAATTATCATCATATTTACTGTTATATAGCCTACTGATATTTGAACCATACTTTTAATTATACTTCTTAGTATTCAATATTTACGAATTACCCTACATATTTAATGGGCACAATTATGGCATACGTCGCCGGTTTTCCGAAGACAAATATATGCTAACTTCTAATGAATAAGGGGCCCGGGTGGCTCAATGAGGTAGGTCGCTGGATCTAACAACACATACAAGCCTATCACCAATACGGCGTGGGCTCGCGCCCGGCTTTGTAAATTACAAAAAAGGGTGCATTTGACTCGCAACCGCAAGTGGTAAAGTTTACCAGTTGCTTGCCAATGGTCAGTGGTTCTCTTCGGGTACTCCGGCTTCCTCCACCACTAAAACTGGTTGCCATGATATAGCTGAAATAATGTTGAAAGTGGCGTTAAACACCAACAATCAAATCAAATCAATCATTGTTCTATGTTATTCTGATTTGCCACAACCATCAATTAAATATGAATTGAAATGAAGGAAAAAAGAGACCTATGCTGGTTAGGAAACCTAGACATTAATTTGTTAATGTTAACAATATGGAATGATTTCATATATGAAACTGACATATGTAGGATCATTCACATCGTTCAGTTTTGTACACATTTGACACTATTATTGACCGGCTTGTGGGGGGGGCTATTCAATGTATTTTTTTTTATGCTATTTTTCGAAATCATTTACTTCAACACTGGGTTATGGTTGGCCGATACTATTTCGTGTTTCTTTGTATTTCAAAGTTATACGATATATCCGCTGGGTCTAGTGCCATTGTATCTTCTGATATAAGTGTGAGCGGCCTATAAAGAGGACGAAATTGAATATTAATTACATATGGTTTTACTAATATTTTTTTTTGTCAAATAATGGCGAAAGAAAAAATATGAAGAAGTTGATTTTCATCGGATATTATATATTAACCAGTTGATTAATTAACTGACGTCAATATTGAAGAGTCATTTGCAAATATTGGCAATCGCCTAATAAATTTCTATATGTATAGCAATCATCAACATAAGCATAATATTAACAGTTCAATATGTCTACAAAGAACAAACTATTTCTAAATCACATTTTTATCAAATAACTACTGTCAAAATGAAAACGGTTTCCAAAATAATAAATAATTGAATCCAAAAAGAAAAAATAGAGGTATTTTATTAATTACATATTGACATGGTCCTTGACCTGCAGAGTTCAATAGTTGATTTAATGTCTTTGAAATGAGAACATATCATGACTACAGTGGTTTTGCATTCTTTAATGAAATGTTTCGTCAATATGCATTCATTGTCCGGACTTGTGGTTAACCGATGATCAAGATAAATAATTATCTTAAAAATGTATTTAAGCCGAACGATGCTTCGTAAAATATAAGTATGATAGACGTAATTCTTATAATTTAGAAACGCCTCAAGCGAGTGATGTAGATTAATAGAATCTAAAACCGGTGACAGATCAAGATCGAGAAATCTCAGACACCCAAGGGTAAGAGTTCGATCGTTCTCTGACGAGGCTTTCCCGAGTCAGAGAACCATTGAATTCTTACCCGGACATCTCCCCAATTTTTTTTTCTAGTGTGTATATTCAAAGTCGACCGCATCACAACCATCAATGAAATAATACGCAGTGTGAAAGAAACACCAAATCACGAACGCTTCAAATTGTAATAATATTTAAAATTCGACTTTCATATCACAATAAATATAACACAAGTAAAAAAAAAACGTTTGTTTTTAAACGAACAATTCAACACAAATTGTTAATAGAAATGTATGTCATTTCACTGTGACGTCAATAACTCGGTCAGCTGATTGATTCAGTGAACATGAAATCGATAACTTTTGAAAAAATTCATACGCAAACGTAAACAAATGATACAACATGAGTTTTAAAAAATAGATTACATAATTTGGCTACCCTTATATTTTGTAAAGCATATTTTATTTTAATCACATTTACAAACAATATTAACAAAGGATCATGTGCAAGCAGAGTTATAACACTGAAAATTCTAGAAGCGACGATTACTTTTGGCGGGTAACAGGGCGTGTAGCTTGTCTTACACCGGGGGGTATAAGACAGAAAAATATTTTCACGTGAAAATTGAGAACTACTTTATCCTCTGTGTAAGAACATAGATTTCATTCCATGTTGACCAAAAGCATTTGTCTGTGTTACTACTCGTGTAAGCACGAAGAATCAATGTGTCCAAAAAGGAAGGACATGTTAATATGTGCACTGTTATCTCAGGTGACGAATCGCTATAACAAAACTAACATCGTCATCATCATCTCAAAAGTACACAGAAAGTAACTTGTTTCCTCCACGATAAAGCTGTAACATACTCATTTAACGCTAAACAAACAACTACTTCTTGATGATAATTTACAATATCAAAGTCGTTAGGTATAGTTGTTGTTCCCAACTGATCGAAGAAATCAAGTCTTACCCTGCAATTAGGATTTGAATGATGCACAAAATCACTGTAAATATACGATAAAAGTCTAGACCGACTGACATTTTTATTTCTACATATAATGATTCTTTCTCAAAATGACAAGAATACAACACTCGATATGTATGTTTAACATAAAAATATTTCATTGCATGGAAAGCTATATCTTCATTCCTTCCAAAGCCATCACAGTACATGTACTGCTGGTTTTTTTTTATAAGAGAGAAAAAAAAACTACTCCGAAAGATTGAACACCTTTATTCCAGATTAGTAATTGATATAAGTGGTTGAACATCATTAGCACATTGCAAATCAACAAGTTTGATCGCTGATTGATAGGAATCGGAAATTCAATCCAAACGAGCTACAGAACTTTAAATAAAAATCGAGGGCATTTTCGTTCAAACAAAGTATGTATGATACAATGCTATGATGAGTAGTATCAGTTTGGGACCTATATTAGTATGTACGATTGCTAGATGAATCATTCTGATCTCTTTCATTTGAAAACACAGGGCATAGAAATGTGAAATATTTTAAATGCGTTCTGTTAACCTGCGGTATGACTTATTGTTGTATACTTGTACTTCCATGGAAATACATAAATGTTGTTGACTGCATTTTAAAGTTTTATAAGTACAGTTAAGTTGAGAAATGCCGTTCACTTCCAAAAACAATATGGTGTCTATAAATACCAGCGTCATTTTGTAGATGAAGATACAAGTACATGATATTGACAATCATTGGCAATAAAAATAGTAAAAGATACAATACATACCTGAACTATGCAACGCTATGTAGCTGTCTAAAAAATACGGGAACAAAAGAGCAATCTCCCAATATAACTATGTTGTTTCGAAAATATTGATCTGTTACTGATTGATTTTAACGTCAAGTATGAATTATGCCAGCTATATTGATGGCAAGAACATGCTTACAGACAATTATGTAGGTAAAACGTCGGTACTGAATTAGGTGTATGCATGGTCCTTTTCATTGTCAAAAATAAAATAGGACATGATGGATTGGGTATATTATTGTCATCTTTTATCGGGTCACAAGCAACTAGTAGAACATTTTGATTCTCATTAGGAGATACATTAAATTGTCTTGTTGTGTGCTGTAAACAGAAGACTTATTTACGCCATCTCTTGACTTAATTCGCCCCGCAGATTTAGATCATGTTTCTATATTGTTTGTATACTGCTGTATTCCCACGTGGGAAAGTAAAAAATGTAAACATATCTTATTAAAATCACGGATGTAAAACAATAAATGTTAGGTAAATACGAGTTGTATTGGTCTGTCAATGACAAATCATATAACCCAATTTTAGTCATTCCTTGTAGTTGAAATAATATCAAAATAACCGACCACATATTGCATTATTTTTTCTAATACGATTATTTTAAGATACAACCAAAACAAGAAACATTACTTTGTTTAATGTGATGTGAAGGTCATGTTGATGAATGAATGACGAATGACGAGTGAATGTATATTAATTTGCATATTTCCAATTTCTTCTTACACATATTATGGGATCCGTGTTGCTTATCTTTTTTTGTTTTTTTGTGTTGTCCTATTATGTTTCCTTACGCTCTGAGCATCGTGTTGTGATGTCCGTTAAGATTGTCGCATAAAAACGATGTTCGGTTCGTCTTTTCCTCAAGTTGTTTGTAGGGAAGCTCAAGACTTGTTGACGTTATCTGTGTTTGTTTGTATTTAGTGGCGTCCAACACATATTGCGTTGTGTTTTTTTCCCTCTTGTGTACCCTATGTTGCCAGTTTCTCTGGATTGTCCATTCTTTTATTGCCCCTTTGGTATTCTCTAGTGTTTATTTATAATACCTCTAACAAATTGCATGTAATGAAAATAAAGATGTCAACATAAAAAATATAGTCTATCAAAAATGTATACAGAACATTTGTATAAAGTAAAGATAATACACCATTAGTTCATACATTGAATACGAAATATTTCATTCCGGATAAATAAAAACATAATGAAAGGTGATATTAATAGTATATATATTAATGAGATCCGTTCGTTCGAAAGGATCAGCATTGGTTGCACACCAATGATGAATTATATTGCCAAATTTAGCATTTTGTTTTATCCGAAAAGTACATCACAATATTATTAAATACATGAAAAAACGGAATACTAAATGTGTGCAAAAAGGCAATTTTAGGTTTTAATATTTCCTTTTTAATTACTGTTATTGAAAAAACTATCAAAACGTAATTTCGATATGAAATAACAGATGTTGTCCATGATCTTATAAAGTGATTTGTTATGTCCATAACGCGGTTTAATACATTTCTCTGACGTCACACTATTGTTCGAACAGTGGATTATTTTTAAGAATCTACAGTTCATTCTTTTGTTCTTGAATATACGAACTTTAACCTTTTACTATTTTAGGCTTAAAAACGTGCTTTACTTATTTTGGGACTTTCGTGTCTCGAACCACTGCTGGGCTTTTTAAAGTCTACTTTGACTTTCAAAACTTCCATCTCACCACTCGGCTAAGTTGACCACATTAATCAATTCTATAATTAGTATATATATTGTTTAAAAAACAATTGATCAATATATACAAGACACGATACAAAATATTTGAGTTCTGACACAATTTATGTTCAGAACTGACGAGTATTCTCGCAATACAAGAACAAC
>MJUT01002884.1:474738-485980 GCA_002080005.1 Gigantidas platifrons
GGTCGCCATGATATAGCTGAAATATTGTTGAAAGAGGCATTAAAACACCAAAAATCAAAACCCATTTATGGACATCTTACATTGCGACATTTCAGACTTTCAGACAAAGTTCACTCATATTTGTTGTCTGTTTTAAACACAGGTTTCCTACAAAGTGACCGGGTTGAACGGTATATACAAAATTAATTGGCTCAAACATTAAAGTATTGAAGACTGTTGCATCATCAAAATCAATCAATCTTTATTTGTATACATTTATCATAAAATGTTCTGTTATTTAATGTATCATAATGATTAAATCAATAAATGATGTCTGACAGAATTTTAAGATCTGTTTCGTATTAAAAGTCAATTGTCTCCTCTGCCACCACCGCCTATCCTTTCTGGCACAAACTTCAAGAAATTGTTGGCATATTCGGTAATTCTTGACTCATCTGTATTATCACACGTCAGAAGAACTTCTGAAAGTAAAAATAAAGATTTCTATTACTATTTCTGATATATACCTGAACACACAAGTTAATGAGTTTATTGAAGTTTAATACACATTTAGTTTAAGTGAATGGTTTCTGTTGCACTCAAATAACCACAAGTTGAAATGCTAGTCTTTATATCTGAATCATATCTGAGTTCACATAATATCCAACTTGTTCTCATTTCTTTAATGTGTATGCCAACAAAATTGAAATGACTAGGTACACAAGACTGCTGCTACTCTAGTTACCTGAGTCCTTAATCTGTATATTGTTTATTTGGATTTCTTCGTATGTATATTTGCAGTTAATTTTTAGGACAACATGAAGCACCATGTAAATTTCACTGCTACCATTTAAAATTCACTACTACAAATACCCCCTCCGATCCCTCATAAAAAAATGTTTTAATAATCTTAATATTTGCATAGCGTCCAATAACACAATCAATTATTAGATTATCAAATTAAATGCTAACTTTTTATAAGATATACTTGCTAAAGATTTTACTTGAAGAACATCAAAATGAAAAGAATAATACTTTGTAAATAATATTACTTAAGTAAAGTCTTGAAAATCATTAAAAAAAAAATGACAATCTTAATAATAATCACTAACCTTTGATTAGTTTAAATAAGCATGACTTTGCAAAAGGGAATTTATCCTTCTAGCCCTTCATGTTCATCCCGGTCATCAGTCCATTACTCATACATCTGAAGAAAGAAAATCAAATACACAATGTATTATCAAAACCATTCCATGGAATTATGCGTTAAAATTGGATTGGTATAGTACTGACTGCAAACACAAAATGGACAGGATTTAACTAATAGCTACATTTGTATAATGGTTATTGTACAATGTAACTCCCATTCCCTTGGAATGATATTGAAAAATGTATGTATTATTCTGCACCTTTAGCAAACTTGACTAGGGGGGAAAANAATTGCCTTTGTGCAGACTACTGTTTGTCACAACTACAACAATTTTGTTAATTTCTTAGAAGTCTGTATAATTTCCAGTTTGCACTTTTCACATATGAAATTTTGTGTCTAGGACCTATATTATGGTCAACTTTTTGTAATAGATCTTATAAGCCATCTTTTTTCTCCAACTTCGGTATTTGTTGTACATTTTGTAACTTATTCCAACACTCTACAACTGTTGAAAAAGTGGCTCAACAATCAGGAAACACCTTAATTGCGGTTTAATACACCTTAATTGCGGTTTAATTAATTAAAACAAATTTGTATGGCAGTTGTTGACCCATACATACTGTAAGTGAGTCAGTCGGTCTGTATGATTAAATAGTGGCTGCCGTAAAATATTGTCCTCTGTTACAATTGTTTTCTATGATAAAGTCTGAGGACGGAATAAAGCGCAGAGGTGACTTCTTTTGGTCTGCTGGGGATTTTTCATTTGAAAAAGATACAATCGGACACATTTTCACAGGACAATATTATGGCTTACAGGTCAGCCTGGTCAGCAAATTTACACATGTATTTTAATTCTGTATTTTACCAGCAAAAAATATAATAAAATGAAAAAAAAAGGTGAACATGGGACACATATACTCTTGTCAAAATCAAAGTTGACAGACCTTTTGCGATTCTTAACACAGCCAAATTTCACAACATTTGACCAAATCCAAGGCAAACTCAAGTTATTGAAGGGAAACCAAAACATGACAGAGGGAAAGACAACCAAACAAGGGTAAAACATAATGCAAGATTGGTCAACTAGAATAAAAGTAAATGCAAACAAAGCAATGTGTCCACGGTTGAACGACAACGAATAACTACCCCAAAATAGGGTGTCCCTATCGATAGTATATACTTGCAGAAACAGTGTTTTAACATTTATAATCTGCTGTTTTTTTCATTTTCATGAGTCACCTTAACAGACAGTAAGTAGGAAGTCACAAACCTATAATATATGACACATCAAAGTAGTTTTTTTGTGCAGCCTGCTTTGCTCCCCCCCTTTTTTTAAATTCCACAAAAGTCACAGTCCGTGCTTAAAATATAGTACATTCCTTTATGAATATGTTTGAATAAAGATGTTTCCATTTTCTAAGTAATATTATTCGCTGTAGCAAAAACTGGGGAGTCAAACAACAAACAACAAAGTTTACTAACCATGAACAGTGCAACTTGCAACAACGTAAATCAAATAACACGAGCACTGTTCTTTAACCAGAGTTTAAAACGAAAATCTTGGTGGTGGTGTTTAGTGATATGCAAATTACCTCTCCAAAACAGTTTTCTCCAAAAACAACACCTTCAGGATACTAAAAATCTTCTGCTTCTTCGTGTCTCTGTCAGTGTATTGATATGCGCTCTCGATATTTGAACTGTTCGGTAATGTGCATGTGCGAATTTTGTTACTTCCTGTTTCTAGCCCGCGAAAATTTAAAAATGATAAAACGAAATTTCACCTACGGATTCGATTAACAGTTCAACGCATACATGGTGGTTACTAGTAGGAAGGAAGTCCCAGTAAGAGACTTATATTAAATTGAAACAGAGACATATTTGGCTATGATTTAAATTAAGGGATTCGTCTTAGCAAAAAAAAGGGGGTGCATGAAAATAAAATTAGGAAGGGGTTGGCCTTAAAGTGAAATAGGCATTTTGCTCTTTTTGCACCAACTTCATTATTTGCTGACTGCTAAAAACTATTTTAGCCTATCTTTCAATCTGTGAGAAATACTATTGCAACTAGTTTCCAACTGATATATGAAAATAATAATCGTAGTCACCAAAAACAAATAAATCCAGAATTCTCTACCTAAAAAGGGCCTAACCCAAGAGTTTCAAATAAGCCCTCCCCCTTTAATATTGCATCTCCTTTGAACTGAGAAGGTTGGATGTTCAACGTTGAAACAACGTTGCTGTTTTCAACGTTGTTCCCACTACGTAATATCAACGTTGCAAATTCAACGTAGAAATTGTAACGTTGAAACAACGTTGAATTTTGGTTGTTCAACGTAACAACCAAATTTCAACGTTGATTCAACGTTGTTGTGCCTGCTGGGTTGGGACACTTGAAAGACCTTGAAATATCTAAATATAAACGAGAATCGAAAGCACGGATGCCGATAAAATTTTGTTGTTTATTTTTTGTTAATTGTGGCTTATTTAGCTTTCTGAACATTAAAAAGGTAAAAATATAAAATGAAAAGACTGTTGCAGATAGAAATGTATTATGTGAGAGAATACACTCCAACTTGTAGATTCTTAAGAATAATCAACTCGACCCTGACAGGTCTCGTTGATTATTTTTAAGAATCTACAGTTGGAGTGTATTCTCCACTACGTAACCGGCATTTTCAATTTGTTCATTTGTATTGATAATACTTTTATAACATATAATTCACATATAAGAGATAAAAAAAAAGGTTTGAAGATACCAACTGAGCAATTACAAGACGTAAATTCAATTAACAAACACAAAAAAACTCGTCAACAAATCACTACACAGACAACTAAAAATTGAGCAACTTGAAAAATCGGAGGTGACCTAGTGTGTTCCGGAAGTGTACGCTGATCAATATTTGCATCGGTCGTTATATTCTAATACGAAATCATGTGAAAAAGTATAGCACATGAAGGAAGGATGTGATTGTTACTACGAGAACACTAATATGGTCATCAGTGTTACACATTTCATAACGCTGAACAATTTGAAGATACCAAAGGTGTAATAATCTGAAACAGAAAATAGAAAAACCGACAATACAGTCGCCAAAAGAACAAACAATCTATAAAACAGTTGTTGTATAATCATTTTAAATATTAATGATAATCGGTGATCGGTACCATTGATAGAGTAAAACGGAGAACCGGTGAATACCACCGAATTATCACAATTCACAGACAACTGTTAACATGAAGTGGTATGGCGTACACCTCATCTAGGGCAAAAATCAAGTTGACAGCTACAGTAGATACTGATAAATGGTAATGCAACTTTCATACGATCGCACATACAACAATCCAAAACAATTATTAAATAAAAATGACTCTAAAATCAAGATTTACTCGTCATCGTTTCTCTTAGACGTAACATGCATGCAATACACAATAAAGAAGCTGTTTATAATATGTTGAGTTGACCGAATATATCGGTTCTTATATGCTTTAAGTAAACTTCTATATAACGTTAATGACTTAAGTCGTGGTGTGGGCCATGACGTGCGTATTGAACAAATACAAACAAGCGCTTGAAACAAAAAGTATAATTACTAATTAATTCATAGCAAACTATTTGAGCACTTCATCCCTATTATGTACAATGTTATCAATACAATACATGTTCTTACAAGAAATGTTAGTAATTATTACATTTAAGATAACACAAATATGTACACACAAAAATGAGCTTTAGTTTTCAATGAACATTGATGAATCGATTTGTCCTTGTTCAACCCTACTCATTAAAGTAACAATGATTTCTGTTGACATAAATGGAGATACAATTAATCAATTAATCATATCCTACGCCAGAAAAACTCAACTGGAGCACATCCCCGGCAACCTTAGCGCCGCTCGATACAGATATGAGGTTTTGACACCAGACATGCTGCCCGCAATGAACCTCCGTAGGGAAGTTTTTCAGTACGACAACGCTTGGATGCACACAGCCCGTGCCACTGTTGATCTTCTAGCCAACCAGAACGTAACAGTGCTCCCCTGGCCGTCTAAGTCACCAGATGTGAACCTCATAGAACATTTGTGGGAAGATTTGGATCGACGTGTGCGCAGTCGTCAACCAACGCCGCAAACTCTGCAAGAACTGCAGCAGGCTCTTGAGCAAGAAAGGGGGAGAATTTCGCAAGACCGTATTAGTCGATTGATCGAGTCTATGCCGAGACGGGTCCGTGCTGTGTTACAGGCTAATGGTGGGCACAACAGGCATTGACTTTCAAGTGACGTCATCTGAACGATATGCACTTTAATGTGATAAACTTTGACATTTTAATGAACTTTAAAGTCTGAATATATCAAAATATAATTTCGATATGAAATAACAGATGTTGTCCATGATCTTATAAAGTGATTTGTTATGTCCATAACGCGGTGTAACCGGCATTTTCAATTTGTTCATTTGTATTGATAATACTTTAATAACATATAATTCACATATAAGAAATAAAGAAAAAAGGTTTGAAGTTACCAACTGAGCAATTACAAGACGTAAATTCAATTAACAAACACAAAAACTCGTCAACAAATCACTACACAGACAACTAAAAATGGAGCAACTTGAAAAATCGGGGGTGACCTCGCGTGTTCCGGAAGTGTACGCTGATCAATATTTGCATCGGTCGTTATATTCTAATACGAAATCATGTGAAAAAGTATAGCACATGAAGGAAGGATGTGATTGTTACTACGAGAACTCTAATATGGTCATCAGTGTTACACATTTCATAACGCTGAACAATTTGAAGATACCAAAGGAGTAATAATCTGAAACAGAAAATAGAAAAACCGACAATACAGTCGCCAAAAGAACAAGGACAAACAATCTATAAAACAGTTGTTGTATAATCATTTTAAATATAAATGATAAAAAAAAAACGTTAGATATCCTAGTTGGTGATCGGTACCATTGATAGAGTAAAACGGAGAACCTGTGAATACCACCGAATTATCACAATTCACATACAACTGTTAACATGAAGTGGTATGGCGTACACCTCATCTAGGGCGAAAATCAAGTTGACAGCTACAGTAGATACTGATACATGGTAATGCAACTTTCATACGATCGCACATACAACAGTCCAAAACAATTATTAAATAAAAATGACTATAAAATCAAAATTTACTCGTCATCGTTTCTCTTAGACGTAACATGCGTGCAATACACAATAAAGAAGCTGTTTATAATATGTTGAGGTGACCGAATATATCGGTTCTTATATGATTTAAGTAAACTTCTATGTAACGTTAATGACTTAAGTCGTGGTGTGGGCCATGACGTGCGTATTGAACAAATACAAACAAGCGCTTGAAAAAAAAGTATAATTACTAATTAATTCATAGCAAACTATTTGAGCACTTCATCCCTATTATGTACAATGTTATCAATACAATACATGTTCTTACAAGAAATGTTAGTAATGAATACTTTTAAGATAACACAAATATGTACACACAAAAATGAGCTTTAGTTTTTAATCAACATTGATGAATCGATTTGTCCTTGTTCAAACCTACTCATTAAAGTAACAATGATTTCTGTTGAAATAAATGGAGAAACAATTAATCAATGACTAATTCAAGATCGTGTATAAACACTAGCTAACAAATAGCATATATGTCATACCATTCATTTTAGAAGCATGCAAGCTACGACCAAAAATCGCATTTCATTCTTTACATGTTGAATTTACGTATATAGTTTGAAAACTAGTAGAGTGTCATTTTGCATCTGTGATGAGTTGTTAATTCTGGCTTGTTTCTGATATTCGTATATGTATACTCTCCAAAGAAAGAAACGCAACATCTAACATTTGTTTTCCAAAATTTGCGTGATTGAGACATGAAAACATGATCCTGTTAAAATGTTAATGTCCGATAATGGAATTTAAACTCCTGATAGCGGCTACTGATCACACGTGACCTTTTCGGGTCAGCATGTGTAACGCTGCACGGGGAAGGCGTACGGGAATAAGTAGGTCAGTTGCACGTGCGAATCATGGCTTATCTTTAGGTGGGTTTAATGGGTATAAAAGACACCTAACCGTTTAATTGAATTCAGTCGTTAAATTGTTTCTCGACCCTGCTACGATATGCCAAGACTAGACACAGCTACCCGGAGCATCATCATTGGTCGTTTCCAGGACGGTGAATCACAGAATGCAGTCGTTAGATTTTGTAATGTTTACCGGAGCACGATTTCCAGACTCTTGCAATGACGCGTACAGTACTAGCAATCCGGTTCAACAGCAATGTTCTGACCGACCTAGGATCACATCAGCAGCACAAGATCGATACATCCGAGTACTTCACATGAGAAACCGGACCGTGACAGCAAGAGAATATGTGACAGCATCAAATGTTCCAGGTCTCCGACGAATATCTGCACAGACAGTCAGAAACCGTCTCCGCGAAAACGGCTTACGCGCCAGATCTCCTTACTTTGGCACAGTACTGAGACGTCGTCATCGACTTGCAAGGGTCCGATGCTACAAACGACTAAGGGACCTGCAAAACTGGAGGTGAGTCTGGTTCAGCGATGAATCAAGATTTATGCTGTGGAAAAGAGATGGCAGTACACTTGTCTAAAAACGCCGGAATGAGAGGTTCCCAAGGAACTACGTCCTTGAGATCGACCATTTCGGCGGAGGACGTGTGATGATGTGGGGTGCCATATCCTACGCCCGCAAAGCTCAACTGGAGCACATCCCCGGCAACCTTAGCGCCGCTCGATACAGAGATGAGGTTTTGACACCACACATGCTGCCCGCAATGAACCTCCGTAGGGAAGTTTTTCAGTACGACAACGCTTGGATGCACACAGCTCGTCCCACTGTTGATCTTCTAGCCAAAAAGAACGTAACAGTGCTCCCCTGGCCGTCTAAATCACCAGATGTGAACCTAATAGAACATTTGTGGGATGATTTGGATCTACGTGTGCGCAGTCGTCAACCAACGCCGCAAACTCTGCAAGAACTGCATCAGGCTCTTGAGCAGGAATGGGGGAGAATTTCGCAAGACCGTATTCGTCGATTGATCCGAGTCTATGCTGAGACGGGTCCGTGCTGTGTTACAGGCTAATGGTGGGCACAACAGGCATTGACTTTCAAGTGACGTCATCTGAACGCTATGCACTTTAATGTGATAAACTTTGACATTTTAATGCACTTTAAAGTCTAAACAACCAGTGTGCCAAATTTTAAATGATGTTGAAAATTTGAAGTTAATTATATTTTTTTCACATTTTGCATTTCTTTTTTGACAATTGCAAACCCCACAAAAACGTATGATATATACGAGCAACATGAACATCACTAAAAATCACAATGACAGCAGGCACCTCGGAAGAATGAACAGTTCCTACTCCACTAGTATTATAGCAAGTTTCATTTTGTGTTGATTCTCAATAATCAACACTGTTAAGATCTTTCCTCTCCTTCATTGCTTACAATTTAAAATGTGAAGAATAAAACTATTACGTTCATGAAGACAGGGACACTCACGATGGCCACACATTTGTGGAAGTGTGATTGATCGATTGATTCATTGATTTTTGGTGTTTAATGCCACTTTCAGCAATATTTCAGCTATATCATGGTGACCAGTTTTAGTGGTAGAAGCAGACGGAGTACCCGGAGAGAACCACCGACCATGGGCAAGCAACTGGTAGACTTTATCATATGCAGCTGCGAGTCTAGTGCACCCTCTTGTAATTTACGAAGCCGGGCGCGAACACACGCCGTATTGGTGATAGGCTTGTATGAGGTGTTAGGCAATACAACTACCAAACTCATTGAGCCACCTCTGTGATATTGTGATTTTTATCTACCTACCCAATCAGTACATATTACATATAGTGTAAATCCTACCCGTAGTGGTATCTAATCGATACAATTACAGTACTATACCAGAAGTATGTCCACCTTCCAAATTAAATGACGAAAATCCTTAAGGACAGAATTATCCAAACTGTTGAGACTTATTTGACCTTTTACCAGTCAATACGTATTATGTTGAGCACACAATGTAATTTACTGACGTTACAGTGTACTATAAAGTTATAGTACATTATAATTTGTGTCTAGCATTACATGCTTTTATTTTGATGGATAAAACCTGAATATTATTCTGATTTCAATGGGTTTTATATAATTTAAAATGGACAATGAACGCACACTTGATATTGTTTCAAAGAAATGTATTTTATATGAATATAAAGAGTAATATTAAAAAGTTGAAATACTTTTGACATGCTACTGTATATGATCAAGTTTTCAGTCATTTGTGGCAGGTCCTTGCTGTCTCCATGTAATCGGTAACAAAAATATTAACCACCGAAAAGTTTGCAAATACCAATGAGTTAATAAATTCAAAAGGGAGAGCACAACACAATGGCAAAAGGAAAAAGGAGAAACAACGACCTACAAAACACTACACAGCAACTAAAGTGTGAGCAACACGATCAGCACAACAAACAGAGGTGCTTCAGATGGGTAGACAATTTTTGATCTACTTTGTTCTGAACATGTATGATAAAACAAAATTCCATACTAAGCTAATTTATTCAAGAAAACTGCAAGAGAAAATAATTGCAATTGTGTTTGGATTGAAATATAGCTTTGATGGGTTTCAACATGTGAAAATTCAATATCCTATTTCACATATTTGCACAAATACGGTGAAGTTTAGACGTTAACTGTAATTTGCTTTATAATGTTTCATATTTCATAAATATCTCTTGCTGTGTCGACCCGTTCAGTTGTGTGTCAGCACTTTTATGGTTTATAAAATATTTTATTATTGACATTTTAGCTCACCTTGCTAAAGGCATTTCACATTTTAATCTTCTCATCTGAAACCGCTTAGCCAAATGAACTGAAACTTGTAGGAGGCATCTATGAAAAGTCCTCTATCCGTTAACAAATATGGCCACCTGGGGCATTTTTGTTTCTGATTGGTCGATTTCTAAAAATTTTCTCCTCTGAAACCGCTTTGCCTAATGAACCGAAACTTGGTAGAGAGCATCTATGGAAGGTCCTATATAAGATTGCTCATTCGTCCCGATTCGTTATCATGGCCGCCATAAGTAATTCATGTTTCTGATTGGCCAATTTCTAAAAAAAAATTATTATCTCAGTCCGCTCAGCCAAATCTTGGCAAACGCATGGAAACTTGGTAGAAAACATATATGCAAGGTTTTCTATAATGATTGTTCATTTCGTCCCGATTCGTTTAAAAACATGGCCGCCACAGGCAATTATTGTTTTTGATTGGTCGATTTCTAAAATTCTTCTCCTCTGAAACCACCAGGGCAAATGAATCCAAACTTGTTAGGAATCAGTTAATTAGCATGGCCACCACAGGCAATTCTTGTCTCTGATTGGTTGATTTCTTCTGAACAATCTTTTCATCTGAAACTGCTTGGGCAAATGAACCAAAACTTAGTAAGAAGCATCTAAGGAAGGTTTTCTATAAAGATAGCTCAATTAGTCCCGATTCGTTGATAAACATGGCCGTCAGATGCAATTTGTGTTTCTGATTGGTCGATTTCTAAAAATCTTCTTCTATGGAACCACTTGGCCAAATGAACCGAAACTTGTTAGGCATTATCGATGGAAGGTCCGTTATAAATATTGCTCATTTCTTTCCGATCCGTTAATAAACCTGGCCACCATAGGCAATTCTTTTTTCTGGTTGGTCGATTTCTATAAAAAAAAATCCTCTGAAACCGAGTAGCCAAATGAACCGATATTTGGTAGAAAGCACTGAAACAGACACGGCGGCGGTATCTGATAATAGTCTCACTGTCGGAACAGTAACTATATCTAAATAAATAAATACAAAAGTTACAAGTAAAATGTGTGAGATGAATTGTTATAAGGACTACCAAATCATAATCTCGAATTTTATTCATAATTTGTAAGCACTTCTCGGTCCAATCCCCATTCATGACTTATCACGGGATTTGTAGCTTGAGTAACACGATAGGTGCCAATAGTGGAATAGAAACTGCTAATCTTTCCGCAGCACATGAGGCCACCCTCGCCTTTTAGTGGTGTT
>MJUT01002884.1:488831-514571 GCA_002080005.1 Gigantidas platifrons
TTACGTATCACAACAATGACAACAATATGTATTACGTATCACAACACTGACAACAATATGTCTTACTTATCACAACACTGACAACAATATATCTTACGTATCACGACACTGACAACAATATGTCTTACGTATCACAACACTGACAATAATATGTCTTGCATATCACAACACTGACTACAATATGTCTTACGTATCACAACACTGACAACAATGTCTTACTTATCACAACACTGACAGCAATATGTTTTACGTATGACAATACCGACATCAATATATCTTGCGTATCACAACACTAACAACAAAATGTCTTCCTTATCACAATACTGACAACAATGTCTTACACATCACAACACTGACAACACGATGTCTTACTTATCACAACACTGACAACAATATGTCTTACGTATCACAACAATGACAACAATATGTCTTACGTATCACAACAATGAGAACAATATGTCTTACGTATCACAACAATAGCAACAATATGTCTTACGTATCACAACAATGACAACAATATGTCTTACGTATCACAACACTGACAACAATATGTCTTACTTATCACAACAATGACAACAATATGTCTTACGTATCACAACAATGACAACAATATGTCTTATGTATCACAACAATGACAACAATATGTCTTACTTATCACAACACTGACAATATGTCTTACTTATCACAACACTGACAACAATATGTCTTACTTATCACAACAATGACAACAATATGTCTTACGTATCACAACAATGACAACAATATGTCTTACGTATCACAACAATGACATCAATATGTATTACGTATCACAACACTGACAATATGTCTTACTTATCACAACACTGACAACAATATGTCTTACTTATCACAACAATGGCAACAATATGTCTTACGTATTACAACACTGACAACAATATGTCTTACGTATCACAACACTGACAGCAATATGTCTTACTTATCACAATTACAACAATATGTCTTACGTATCACAACACTGACAACAATATGTCTTACGGATCACAACAATGACAACAATATGTCTTACGTATCACAACACTGACAACGATATGTCTTACATATCACGACACTAACAACAATATGTCTTACGTATCACAACAATGACAACAATATGTCTTACGTATCACAACAATAACAACATGTCGTACGGATCGTAACAAAGTATCAAAAGAGGTTTGCATGCAATATAAAACATTTCACGAAGGAAAACATAGATATATAATATACTGTACTCGACGAGCTTTAGACATAATCTTCATTACATACTCTTAAGGTCAAAAATTTGGAAAGGTAAGTAATCTAAAAGTCTCTGGAGGCAAAACACGATACATATGATAGTGGAAATCGGCTAAGGTCACCCGTACCTGAGACAATATAACCTTAGTAACGAACTGAATATAATATATTTAATAAACCATGTCAGTGTCGAAACACTGACTACTAGGAGGAGGATATCCTGGGGGAGTTATAGTCCACCAAGCAGAGGTATCGACCCAGTGTAGGAGGAGGATATCCTGGGGGAGTTATAGTCCACCAAGCAGAGGTCTCGACCCAGTGTAGGAGGAGGATATCCTGGGGGAGTTATAGTCCACCAGCAGAGGTATCGACCCAGTGATAGTAATAAAAACGTAGATATTTAATGCAATGTGCAAGACATTAACTAATCTCTGCATTTGGTGCAGTAATAATTCTTTTTCATCATAATTCATTATTGCTCGTGGGATTATTTTACATGATATCTTTGAAAAATAGTGTAATATAATTCAATATATCAAGCAAAAATTGTTTACGATTGTAATTGATCATGGTCAGAGTAAAAACAAAGTTACTATTAGTACGTTTGACATTTACAACATGATGTCGATCTGTCCTTTTTATGGTGAAATAAGGTATAATGTACTCTTAATATTAAATGCAGACATTGCATAGAATTAAAGAACAACAGTACAAGAGTATTTGGGGAAACATTTTTTTTGGGGGGGTATCAAATCACATTGCTCGATTTAAAAATAAAGTTATTAAGATCTATATGTAATATTATTGATTTCATACTGGTTTGTTAGTTTGCCATAGGACTTAGTCTTCTATTAAATGTACTTCTAGTACTTCCAAATAGGTAAGATTACACAGGATGTCAAAGCCAAGATAAGATGATATTCGTGCAGGAATTATAATGACAAACACAATCTTCTATACAAAGTGGTAGTGAGACCAGGGTTCGTTCATGGGAGGGATAACAGACAGATTCGTTTGTTTAAATAAGTTAATTCGTTAGATCCGTGGTATACGTATTATTCGTGACGAAAACAAAGTTGTCATCGCAATTAATACCAGTTCGACAAGAGACCAGACTGGCTTCATTATCATTTACATATTAGAAAGAACACAAGTCCATCGGGCTATTTCATAAGGTAATAACAGTCAACTCTGAACCAACATATAGCTACTAATACCATCATTCGTCATCAGCAAGCCAATGCCAGAATATATTCAAGGTGTGAAACCACTAATTAATTTCTTTAAGGTGTTCTACTAAATGTGTGTTTATTCGAGCCTACCTGGCCATTTTATCTTAAGTTTAACCTTTCAAGACCATATATTTTCTGAAACGTACATGATTCCTCTACGTTTTGTCCTAATATCAGAGCATGTTTAAAATCTTGCAGTGAAATGCCAAGCTACGGAAAACACCTACTCTAAAAATAGCTCGGTCATCCCCAAGAAATTCAGTATTCATAGGTCATGCATCAAATCCTCCATAGAGTTATTAAAATAAAATTAAGTCCATCAAATGTGGGCTCAAAACTGACTGGTGAATTAGTGGTTTGACACCTAAATAGTAAAACAAAACTTGTTTCTTTAACCATTTGTTGGCCTAATTTCTATTCCTTAGGCTATATCAACCCGAAAAAAACCTCATAAGGTATGTGGCTGTCTGATATTTCCAAGTATAAGTGTACAAATGCAAAGGTACCCCCTTGAAGATTTTTAATGAAAATATCTCCATTTACAGCTGTTGAGTTCAGATTGTGTAATATACCAAAACTTACCTATTATCTTATATATTATAGTTATTAAGCTAACATTTCTAACATAATAAGCAATTTTAACTCCTTTAATACTATGAAATATTTGCATTTAGCCCTTTTGTCTCATAAAATGAGTTCATATCATTCTTAGTTTTGTTAATTCATGTTTTCACCTCATAAATTATGTAGTTTAAGACTTCAAATAAGTTTAGTTGAAATCCCTTCTGATTCTATCAAATTTGCAAAAATATGATTTATTGATATTCAAGACTTGGAATTTCTGATGGTGCACAACAATAATTTTCCCCAAAGCTCAATAAATATATGCTTCCACATCATTTTTGCCACTGTTTAAGTAAGTTAGATGTTCAAATGTACTGTTACAGCCAAATGATACACTAAAACATGAAATCCAAATTGACAATTTGAAAAATTAACAGAATATGCTAAGCAGTCAAAATATGTTTTCTGGTATCACTTAAATTACCAGGTTTTTACAACATAATTTTCAATTAAAACTTCTTTCTATAGCCTTATATTATTGTATAAGTACATTGTACATGTATTCTAGCTGAAACTATCAAAATTTACCAGGAAAAATTTGTAGGATTGAAAAAAATCAAATCATGATATCACCATATTCTATATTTGAAGTTGACAAACTGTCGCATGATGAAATATTTTTAAATTCTTAATATCAACCACATTTGGGCTAAAAATAAACCCTATATATTTAACTTCTATTATCAATTTTAATTATTCCATTCCATTCAGTAGTTTTCACAATACTACAAAGTGAAAGGAACATTTTTCTCGAAAAGCGACTACTTTCGTATATGTTCTAAGCTCTGATTGGTGAATTAGTAGTATGACACCAGCGTGTTGATATCTTCAGAAACCAATCTTAACATAAGATGAATCGATTTGTTTGTCAAGAGTATCCACATCAAAGTGATTTAAAATTCAACAAAAATAAACACCAGAATGTGAGGTAAGAAAGATAGAATGTGTAACTAAATTAACATATGGTATTCATTTAACTTACATTCTCATGAGCTGTGTAACTAAATTAACATATGGTATTCATTTAACTTACATTCTCATGAGCTGTGTAACTAAGCTAACATATTGTATTCATTTGACTTACATTCTCATGAGCTGTGTAACTAAATTAACATATGTTATTCATTTAACTTACATTCTCATGAGCTGTGTAACTAAGCTAACATATGGTATTCATTTAACTTACATTCTCATGAGCTGTGTAACTAAGCTAACATATGGTATTCATTTGACTTACATTCTCATGAGCTGTGTAACTAAGCTAACATATGGTATTCATTTAACTTACATTCTCATGAGCTGTGTAACTAAGTTAACATATGGTATTCATTTAACTTACATTCTCATGAGCTGTGTAACTAAATTAACATATGGTATTCACTTAACTTGCATTCTCATGAGCTGTGTAACTAAATTAACATATGGTATTCATTTAACTTACATTCTCATGAGCTTTCTAATCATAAGTCAATGCATAACTCTTTTCTTTGGGGTGGGGGGGGGAAGGGTCAACGGACAGTGGTATTGGTCCATTACTTGTAAGACAGGAATATATTTTTAAGTAATGCACTTAACAAATGTATGATTACATTGATTGATTGATTGATTGATTGATTGATTGATTGATTGCTGTCGAACGTCAGCAGTGTGTCAAGTATTAAATAATGTAGTACAAATGTTTCACTTGGATGTGCCTATGTTCGATATATATTTGACAAAGAAAAAAAGAGATTACATAAAAGTCATTTTTAGTAGTATCTTATTCGGAAATGTTTTCTTCCAACTGGCTATCAACAAGCACTGCTAACAACGTTACTTATTGTTGTTGGAGAAACGTAACATTCTCTGGACACGACACACTAACTTACTACTCGTAGGTATAGGAATCGTCCCGGACGTCTATCGGACGCCTTTTTCTGGCGGCATAGACTTTGCTGTCAGTACAGCATACAATAGGTTCTATTTCTAAGGTACGGGTTGTAATTGTACAATGTGTTCGGACTTCTTATATTGTTACTTCCGAGTGGATATCGTTGTCAGCCTGCTTTGTTTCTTTTCCGCCTGATATTGCTACCAAATATACACTTTACAATCAAGAAAGACTTCTGACTGTATTATAATTTGACAGGATGAATATCGTGCACCTCAAGATACAATAAACACAAGTTTTCAGCAATCTGAATGCAACTGAAAGATTATTGTTTGCATTCATACGAGTGATAAAAGCCCACATACTCTTTAAACACATTATAGGTCATGCTTCATTGATATATCAAATAATTATGCTTTGTCTGTCAACGTTACATACGTCAATGAGGTTTTCACTTGCAGAATATATTTTAAAACAAGTTCAAAGTAAAAAAGATGGAATGTGTACTAAACAGACGGTATTCATTTAACTGAATGTTTCAAAATAAGTTCTGTGTAATGTCAATAGAGAGTAAATAACTTGTTCTTTAAATCAACAGACTACAATATAAGGATTTATGTAATGTAAGAATGAGTGGTCCATTATATGTAAATATATTGATATATTTATTAACAGTGCACTTAAAATGTATGTACTTTGATTGTGTTCGATTGATTGTTGTTTTAAATCAGTACTGTTACAACTTTAAACATTACAAGAACAAGCTTACAGACAAGAAATAATGTATGTTAAAAAGTAACAGAAAAGGTTGATATACTCAAGAAGCAGACATGTTCCACCCGTTAAAAGGGGCCTCCAACTACCATTGATAACATGCCATCGTCATCAGGGGTGTTTGTTTGTGTGTTTTATTTTGTGGGGGAGGGGGTTGCGAACATGATATCTTCGATACACGTGGTATTCATTTAATCGTAGTCGTAACTGATAATTGTGTATTTGTTCCAGACTGGTAGTAGACGCCCTATTCAATGAGGTATCGCACAGCTGAACAAGTATGCCATATTTCTATAATACGTGGTTCCCACGGGGTTTCAATTTTACAATGTTTCAAAATGTCTTATATGATTACTAATAGGTCGATATCTCTTTCATGTTGGGTTGTTACTCTCTTCAATTTGTATTTCAGACATAAACATACAGACATTATCTAACTTGACAGGGTTAATAATGCATACATCAATATAAAAAAAACGAAAAAACCTTGACCAATTTTAACGCAACATGAAACTGATAGATTAATACCTACATGCACACGATGTATAACAGTGCACATATACTTAGAACAAATTATTGATAATGTTTCGCCGGCATAACAAATAGCTGTGTCAGTCAAGGATATATACATCAAAGTGATTTTAGATTTAAGAATTATAAACACCAGAATTTGAAGTAAATAAGTTACGAAACAGACGCTATTTATTAAACAGACATGAGCATGCTCAATTTATTTGATTAAAGTTCTATTTCATTTATATTGTTGGCCTTTTGTTTTTGGTTGATTGAATTAACAAGAACTGAACTTTTAATTTTAACTTCAGGAATCTATATATTTTATATCAAAATCACGTATCGCCTGAACTGACTGAGAACATTGGAAGGGGGTGGGTGGACAGGAGTGATACCTCTTCCACAAACACCTGGTATCACACGGTTTTTCTTTGAGTTGTTGTTTCCCTTCTTCTGTTCTGTTGTTTTTGTTGACATATGTAGTGTTACTGTTGTGTTTGTACCCGGCGTATGGTTCGTTTTATTTGACACTCTCTGCCAACTTGGGTACTAACTGATCTTTCGTCTTTATTAAGGACGAGATACAAGTTCGATCAATATTAAGGCGGCTCGTCTATACCCACAGGTCTTTCAGATATTCCAATTATAGTTGCTTCACACCAGTCTATCATTATATTAATCGCACTGCAGTGTACTACGTGTAAAAATATAGACCTCAATAATCTTCAACGTGTTTACATTATTGCCCTCTCTTTAGGCGGACAAATCTATATATTCCCGTCGCGACTAGTCAGTAAAACTAAAATTAGTATATAATGAAATTGACCGCCTAATCAGAAGACGGATATAGACTACATGTAGGGTGTATTTATTAAACAATGTTAAAAATATATTTTTTAAATGACGTATTCAGGGAAATGTCATGTTTCTATAAAGGTAGGTGTTAGTTATCTGGTTCGTTAATCCATTCTTCTACATTTAACTTTTAACATTTTAAATTTCTACACTTTGTCCATTGACTCGACACTTAATGAACTAAATATAGCTAACATATACAAATATATAACATAAAGATATAATCCCCTTATTATGACGATCATTGTACGCAAAGACGTGGTTTAATAACATATTTGTATCATTTAACCAGAATTTAATGATTGATGTATAAAGGATGATAAATAAAAGATTCCAAATACAAAATATAAGACAGTACAAATGTGTTGTATTGTATCTGCTGCAGAACAAGTGGGTGATCAACTGGTAACAGAGGTGACTTATGTTCCTTTCTGTAAAGTAAAAAAAACCCAGAGAGAACCGGGAGCATGACTCTCATCCACGCTAGGCCATATAATTAACCGCCACTCCTAGGTTATTTTGAGTATACAATAAAATCCTAACTTGTACCAGTTAAGTCCTGACCATTCTGATGACCACGAGACGGCCGCGTAAATAGAACGTAAGCTTTTCGTGGTACTCAATAAAGATTTTCCGAAATATGAATAGGGCCATGACCTCCTTCATCTTACCAGACCCACATATCGTTACAGTATAATAAACGAATTTGAATTTGGTGGTGGAGGAATCCGAAGCACCCGGAGAGAACCACCGACCATTGGTAAGTAACTGGTGAACTTTATCACTTGCGGCTGCGAGTCGAATACACCCTTTTTGTAATTTACAAAGCTGGGCGCGAACCTACGCCGTATTGGTGATAGGCGTGTATGAGTTGTTAGATCCAGCGACCTAACTCATTGAGCCACCCGGGCCTCTATAATAAACGATGTCGCTTTACAATATGATTTAACTTCTAATCAAGTACAATATAGGAGAAAATAAAAAAAGTTTAATCAGGTCTAAAAAAAAGTTTAAACAGGGTTTCATTTGCAGTCAATCAATGCCACATAGTACGATCTTTAGATATACATCGTTCACTATCACAGGAATGCATTTTCTCAAATTCGTATCTGTCTGTGTAAATAAATGAAGCTCAAGGTCCGCATTTTCATCTCCGAAAAATACCTACAAAAATCACAAAACAGAAGTAGAAATCTTGTTCAATGTTGAATGGAGGTGGTACATGTAGCTTGTCTAAACTAGAATGTGACTTAAAATGACATACATATAATAGGGAGTACAATAAAAGAAGAGTATATGGATTGATTCCGGAAAAAAAACCTTTTATTAAAATATAAAATGATAACATGTGTTGACGAGCGACTTGAAGGTGTTTTGTTATAAAGCATTACTGATTAAGTACTAAACTATTAAGTTAATGATCTATATAAAAAAAAGTTCCTGTGAAGATTTCACCATCTTGTTGAAAAGTATTCTGTCACTTCCGTCGAGAAGACGAAAGGTGGTATTTGCAAATCGATTTTGGTTCAACGCAGACTATTGTTTGGCCATTATGTCTTACGATGGGATTGTGTATTATTATATGCATCAGGTATTTAGCTGATTGTTGAGATAATCTGATTCCTATAAGATAACTAATATTAAGACAAATTCAGTGTCACCAAGTTTACATATATCATTAATAATGTTCAAGATTATATCATTCTTTATAGCAATGATGTTCGCATGGTTGTGTGTGGTGGTTGGCATTTTGCTCACATGTAGAAAACATGTCCATGCTTGCATCATTTCACTAGGGGCGGGGCAGTTTCGATCCATAAAACTGACTTAACCCAGCCATGTGCTAGGCGTGTTGATGCTGTCTCTTTCTACGAGTTTCCGTGCTACTTTTATCTTCCTTCTTCTGGTGCAGCTATGTTGTCTTTCAGATATCGGTGACCAATTATCTGTTTTGTAAGTAGACAGTTTTATTACAGAGGGTAAACCGGTTTAAATATTAACCTCTTTTTATGGTCTAATTATGGTGCGGTTTTCTACGAGTTGTAGACAAACAGATATATAGTCGGTTACGTGAACCAGACTATTACATCCTGAACGCTATCTCAATATAGCATAGTGATGTAATTAACATTGTTATAATTAGTACTTACACACATTTACTTGTACTATTAGTCTGATTGACATAATTATTATTGAATGGGCGTCTAACGAAGTTATTTTATTGTGTTAGTAGGGGATTACCTTTCAGTACTAATTGTATTGAGATGCTTGAATACAACTCACGTGATCAAACACATCAATGGTAGCGGACAGCAATAAAAGTACCGAACAAATACACTACTGAAAACTCTAGAGTAATATCGGCTTTTCCACAAAAAATATCATAGACAAAAGAAAGCTGAAATGACAATTTACTATATCCTATAATACATATCCTTAAAATGATGTTGTTTTTTTATTGTATAATTGTCGTAATATTCTTCATAAAAGTGGTAGTTATTAACACAAACAGTATGAAAGGAGAGAAAAAATTGTAGATACCAAAGGGGTAATCAGAAATAGTAAATCGACGAAGAACAGACAAAAGGACAAACCATGATCTATACAAAACACTGCACAGAATACTACGAGATTGATCAACATGAACCTCACAAAAGATTTGGGGTGAACTCAGTTGCTTCTCCACTATTTGCACCAGTCCTGTTACTCTTGCTACTAACCCGGTGAACGCTATTAAACATCACAATACGGTTGTTTCTAATCATGTCTATTCCGACCACGTTCCGTCTTTTTCGTGTCTTGACGTCTGAACAAATCTTCAGGCGACTTCCGGTGTTTACGCTATTACTGTGACAACGTCAGCATGTCATAGTCGTAGATGCGGTAGATTATAAGTAATTGTAATATGGAGACGCCAAGGAAACCGCTGAATAAATACTGGTGTTCGGTACCCCACTATCTGTCTGATATCAGAAATATATACATAAAGGCAGATCGTTTTCCTTTGATGATGCTGACAGCCGCAAATAAAGAAAGAAAACAAAATTAATTTTAAAGAAATATTTGTCTCTGCATTGGAGTCTTTGATATAAATAAAATAATTTAATTGATATCTGTCTTTTACAGAAAATGTTAAGATTTTTTTAAGTTGAGGATCGAACGTTAAAACGGCACATATCGATTGGAGTTTTTGTTGTGTACATTGACACCGGAAGTTCAGTGCCAGGAGTTCCATCGAAATCACGTGATCTGGCGAACGAAAATAACAAAATTTTGACGGAATGGAAATGATTCGAAACAACCGTATTGTGTTATGTTCAGTTATTGTAAACAAATTGGTGTTCATACTCTCAATAAAGAAAGGACGGTAATACAGTAGTCAACAGAAAACAAAAGATGAACAGGCAAACTATAGCCAAGGAAGAAATTAATAGCATGCAGTTGATAATTGGATTACTTATCTTTCTTGTTCTAGGGACCGGTTGGCTCAATGAGTTAGGTCGTTGGATCTAACAGATCATACAAGCCTATCACCAATACGGCGTGGGTTCGCACCCAGCTTTGTAAATTACATAAAAGGGTGCACTCGACTCGTAGCCGCAAGTGACAACGTTTACCAGTTGCTTGCCAATGGTCGGTGGTTCTCTCCGGGTACTCCGGCTTCTTCCACTACTAGAACTGGTCGCCATGATATAGCTGAAATATTGCTGGAAGTGTCGTAAAACACTAAAAATTCAAATTCATTTTTGTCTTGTTCTCAAACTTATGACTTTTCTGATAGTTGACAGCCAAGACAGGAGTCGTGGGTAGTGACGTTTCGAGATCAATTTTGCAGAATTAGAATATTTAGTAAAATACCACCTATTTTCATTTACAACCCAATAGTTCATCGAGAGTTCTCATTATTATTTAATTTACAATAAAAATAGATATACTATATCGCTTTTATCCCGTGATAGTAAAATTGTTCTCAGAAAATATTGTCATTTCCGACAGTGTGGCATTTTTGTTTCTCATTTCATTTCATTTTGAATTTTTTCCTTTAGCTACTTTCCAATGGTCTATATCGTATAATTTAAAAATATAGTCCAATTGTTCATAAAATAAGAAATCATGTTCAAATTTAAGATTTAAGAAATGTACATGTATGTGCTAGATTGTAAATGTGAATTGAGTTTCAACTCACTGACGAAAAGCAAATATCGCCGATGTCAATACATAATTCGAAAGTGATATATATTACGCAGTAGCGTATCATACTATTTATACTTAAACTGATTGAATGACATCATAACAAATATGATGTAGCGAATTCGTTAACTATCACTAACACTAGAATTGACACACTTGACTGTTTCTATCAACTTTTACAATGTAAGCTACAATGATGTAATGATGTAATGGAATAGTATTGACATACGCATATACAAGAAACGGTTAAGTTTAATAGTTTCATTTTAGAATAATTCCTTCATTATTAATTACACTTGTAAATATGGATGTTATTTACCAACCTCAAATCTACCGATTACTGCGCAAATTATATATGTTTTAGTGAAAAACTTGTGAACCAATTTAAAAAAAAAGTTACCAAAGATACCAAATGAGTAATCAGAAGCCGAAAGACGGACTATACAATGGTCAATAGAAATAGATCAAAAGAACGAACAATGATATGTAAGATACTACATTACAAACTAATAATTCAGAAACATCAACCCATTATAGCGGGGTGAACTCGGGTGTTCCGGGAGGTTAAGCAGTTATTGTTTGTTACCTCCAGTGTTACTCTTGTTTAAACAACTGATGATATGAGGAAAACAAGACGGGATTGTGACTATAACAAACGGAACCTATCCGAGGTCACCTGTGACACAGATATTCTATATCGGTTAATCAAGCGAACCGAGCATTGCATTAGCATAGGAAGCCAGCATTAAGCAAATAACCGGTTCATAAAGTTAACGTATCCATTTTGTACAGAAATGGATTTCCATAGTATTTTATGGAGATGTGTGATAATTAGGTACGGACGTTTAATAGTGGACATTTCGTAAAGTATGGATATTAACATACATTTCTGTTAACTATAGATTGTCTTCTGAATATATAATTAATAAAACGAACGGCAATACTGTCTTTACATCGATAAACTAATCAGGCTTAATTTAAAGATCATTAACATGCACTATACAATCTGATATAACGATAAATACATACAATAATCTAGTCCTAAAACTTCTTAGATCAATTATAAATCATTCACATGTGAGTATCATCAGTAATAAAATGAAACATATTAGTCTTCAATCTGTCATCTCGATTTCATTATCGTGATGATATATGAACCGATGTTAATAAAAACAAATTTAAAATCAGATTTCTGTTCACGAATGCACATGTATTTCTCTCTGTAGGGAAATTAATTGATATTTAGTAATGTTTCTCCAGTAATTATATACGTTTTTGTCATCATTGTAATATGATTTTGATCAAACGAATATGACATAAATAAACATAACGAGTGGGAACAGTTTAAAACTTCTAACTCGTAGACGACAAAACACCCAATAAAATGAATAAATATCAATGTAAATGTAAATAATATCACAGTAGATCAGACATCACGAAATTCTGACAAAATCCGGTGAAGTGAAGATTTTAAATTCACATTTTTGAATGACACTTCATAACAAAGTTGTTTACTGTATCATGAAACACAGGGTATTGTAATAAAAAAAAATAGGACCGTCGTGGCCGTTTGCTATGTGCATTTACAACTACCTGTGCGACCAGTGCCTATCACCACTAAATATGTGAGTTCGAATCCCTCTCATGGCTAGATGTATTCGATATAACGTTATGTAATAAAGTTAGTCAGAGACATGTGGCAGGTCGGTGGTTTTCTCTGGTTTAATCAATAAAACTGACCACCACGATATAACTTAAATATTGTTGAATGTAGCATTAAACACCATAAGTCATAACCAACTTCAACGACAAATAATTTGGAAAGTGAGCAATCTGACTAACAAGAAGGGGTAAATCAGAAACAGTATATCGACGGACAGCCAATACAATGGCCAAAAGGAAAATAACAACAGGGCAAACATTGATCCACAAAACAATACACAGGGAACTACAGATTGCACAAGTTTTGTAGAGGATTTCGATAGTATCAAATTTGGCATAGACAAACCCTAGTATAATTCATACATGACAGGGTTTAACTGTGTGAAACTGATTTTGAGGAGAATGTACAAAACTGTATTGTTATGTATTTCAACTGGATGATGTGTTATAATCTTATAATTCACTCCACAAAAGTAATAATAATTAAATGATCACAAAACATGTTTTCAATTGAATGACCATATTAAATGTTAGAAGAAAGCTTCATTGCTCATTTTCGATATACACAAAAACCTCGATAGAAGTAGAGGATCACGGTTTCTGGAAGGACATGTATATACACACGTATTTAACATAAAATTATGTATATTAATAGTGCTCCTCTTCTCTCAGATTTGTTCCTTTATACCAACCAACATATTTATTGTAGGTGTTACCGTTTCCTATATATGAGGGGGTTAAATGGGACGAACGTATAGAGTTTAATAATTATTTTAAGTCCGATTTGAATGTTTTTATTCTTTATATTCGCTAAAAAGTTCATTCTTTCCTTTAATCAAACAAATTCTACCAGATGATAACCCATCTTCGCTAGCCAAGGGTTACGATCCGCTCCTCTCCTCTCCACCCTTGGCAGATTAAGTCAGAATTTTGTAATTCCCGCGTATCGCCCTCTAGCGGATTTATGAAGTTTAGCCCATTTACATTACATCATTATCAACCAAAGGAGAACGGTTGTACTATTACCTGTTCGAAGAGATGTAGCCTAAGACTTCAGTTAATTGAGCAAATACTTTAAAAGTTTCTGTAAATATCATTCTTCTGCTGTTTGGGGGGCAAAGATTCATGACAAAGTCTACAGTTTTCACCACATGTCGCCATTGTTTACATTTTTCTTTCTCTACATGTGATCGTTGTGTGATCTTTTATCAGACGCATTTTGATTGGACACAGCCACTCACAGCTGCATCGAATAGAACAATAAACCGTGAGGACACGAAATTCCGACTTAATCTGCCAAGGGTGGAGAGGAGAGGAGCGTAACCCTTGGCTAGCGAAGATGATGATAACCTTGACTGTACAATAATTATACAATAACTAGTACAATGTAAAGCATCGTTTGGCCTCATGTAATCGTAACATACTGAATCAGTCGTAACCTTTTTTATGGGGGATACGTGAAACCATTTTTAAATATAAATAGAACAGACAGTTCATTCATAAATGCTATATTATTTACGTTGTCATGGCACCAGTAACTATACGTTAATATTTTCTACTATTGCGTCAGTTCATTTTAATTTTTAATTTAAATTTAAATAAGAGTGATTAAGCCTTCAAAAATAGCATATCAATATTTTATTATTCACATGCCAATGACGTTTAATAATATTTAAAATATGGAATCAATACTCGGTTGTTTAGGATACATAATAAACAATAAAAGAATCATCTAAATGTGTGAAAAGTAGCTCTTACTCTGACGTGTAAACATCCAAGAGATGTACAAGACAATAATGAATTATAAAGACTGTTAAGAATTTACTATGTACATGATACTAATGAATTATCAAGACTGTTAAGAATTTACTATGTACATGATACTAATGAATTATCAAGACTGCTAAGAATGAACTATGTAAATGATACTAATGAACTGCTAAGAATTAACTATGTACATGATACATGTACTAATGAATTATCAAGACTGTTAAGAATTGACTATGTACATGATACTAATGAATTATCAAGACTGTTAAGAATGAACTATGTACATGATACTAATGAATTATCAAGACTGTTAAGAATGAACTATGTACATGATACTAATGAACTGCTAAGAATTGACTATGTACATGATACATGTACTAATGAATTATCAAGACTGTTAAGAATTTACTATGTACATGATACTAATGAATTATCAAGACTGTTAAGAATGAACTATGTACATGATTCTAATGAATTATCAAGACTGTTAAGAATGAATTATGTACATGATACTAATGAACTGCTAATAATTGACTATGTACATGATACATGTACTAATGAATTATCAAGACTGTTAAGAATTGACTATGTACATGATACTAATGAATTATCAAGACTGTTAAGAAGTTACTATGTACATGATACTAATGAATCAAGACTGCTAAGAATTTACTATGTACATGATACTAATGAATTATCAAGACGGATAAGAATTTACTATGTACATGCTACTAATGAATTATCAAGACTGTTAAGAATTGACTATGTACATAATACTAATGAATTATCAAGACTGTTAAGAATTTACTATGTACATGATACTAATGAATTATCAAGACTGTTAAGAATGAACTAGGTACATGCTATTAATGAATTATCAAGACTGTTAAGAATGAATTAGGTACGTGCTATTAATGAATTATCAAGACTGTTAAGAATTGACTATGTAAATGATACTAATGAATTATCAAGACTGTTAAGAATGAATTAGGTACGTGCTATTAATGAATTATCAAGACTGTTAAGAATTGACTATGTACATGATACTAATGAATTATCAAGACTGTTAAGAATGAATTAGGTACGTGCTATTAATGAATTATCAAGACTGTTAAGAATTGACTATGTACATAATACTAATGAATTATCAAGACTGTTAAGAATTTACTATGTACATGATACTCATGAATTATCAAGACTGTTAAGAATGAACTAGGTACATGCTATTAATGAATTATCAAGACTGTTAAGAATGAATTAGGTAGTTGCTATTAATGAATTATCAAGACTGTTAAGAATTGACTATGTACATGATACTAATGAATTATCAAGACTTTTAATAATTGACTATGTACATGATACTGATGAATTATCAAGACTGTGAAGAATTGACTACTATATGTTACTACATATTCTTCTATAATTGAGCTGATGTGTCCAATTACACATACAATGTACATAGCTTGATAAAATGATACAGCAATATTACAATGTTAACGATCAGGGTGGCATCCTTTGTAAATATGTAACATCATGTTGTTTAAAAACAAAACAATAGCTTGCTTATATTATAATTGGTAATGGTTGTTTTGGCAACCTTCAATACTCACACCAATTATAAAAATTAGTACAGTCGTAAAAAGTAACAAACTCATTTAGGGAAGATAAATACCAGGAATAAAAAAAAACAGACTACGGAAGCTTGCAGTCAAAAAAGTTTGAAGATAACAAAGGGGTAATAAAGAGCAGATGTTGGATTTTACATAGACTGTAAATAAACATTATATAATATTTCATTCGATTATATCAGGATTTAAGGTGGTACCATACACTTCAGGTAAAATTTGATCTGCTCGTTTAATTTTCTTATTTTTTTGGCAGTGTGTTTGAATATATCCACTGTAATAAATATCAAAATTTTAACAAATTCCAACCAACAGACTCAGAGCTATAAATTCACTAGCCACATAGCAGCTTTTCTCTCTGTGGTTTTGATCACCGAGATGCTTGAAATCTGCATACAAATATCATATGATCAAAACGTTCAACTGATTTTAAAGAGTTATCTCCCTGTAGTGGTAGGTACCACCTTAATTAAATTAATTAGTCCTTGACATGAATCAAGCACACATTGAA
Organism: Gigantidas platifrons; assembly: GCA_002080005.1. Lineage (NCBI taxonomy): Eukaryota > Metazoa > Mollusca > Bivalvia > Mytilida > Modiolidae > Gigantidas > Gigantidas platifrons. The sequence goes on from MJUT01002884.1 coordinate 505,713, forward strand.
AATAATTTAATGCAATGTGATGGCAGATGATGTAAAAGCAACATCTACAACAAGGAAGAGATGATAGAGAAATGTTGATACTTCGTACACGACAGAAGACATTGAACATGAACATCATCATGCATTTACACTGTACATGGTGTGGCAAATATTGTAATGATATGAAGAATTCTTCAAAACTACGAGAAATGCAAGAATATTATCATAGACACAATGATTTAAAGGACAATTCAAACGCACAAACATTGTCTAGCAATATGTAAAAGAAACGGTGATTTACAGGAGCGAGTAGAACATATATTCTTCAGATGTGTGTATTGTACAACATTTTATTGTTTTTGTTCTTCTCTTATGAAAAGAAGGTTTGTGAACGGAAGTTTTTGAATTGTTGTTTTTGTTGGAGAATAACCACTTTTCTCGAGCCTATATCCCCTGACTTGGTTACAATGAAATAGTTTAAGACAATTCATTGATATAAAGTTAATTAATCACATCATATGGAAAACGGATTTGATTTCATCAATAATTTTAAAATAACAATAACATAATATGTAATGCGACAGCAGCTATAAATCAAAATTTATCAAAAGCTCAGCTATAAAAATGTCTTATACCACAATCTGCAATAAATAAAAGGTTTTGTTAAATTTTCAAAAAGGGCATGGGCATAGCTGCGGAACCGTAGCCCCTTATGGTCCTTGGCCAGTTTTCTGATATTTGCGGACCATAAGGCTACGGATTTCACCCTATCAAAAATTTGAGAAACTGCGACCATGATTTTGTCGCACCTTTCAACAGTAATTTTCACAACAAAACGCTTTGTGAAAGTGGAGTCATGTGGATATTTCGTTTCGTTAAATATTTATCTATCGTTTTATATATTTACTTATGCATTATTATTCATTTCTAGCTCAGTATCATAACAAATGTCTCGATATTAACTGATCCCACTAGAAAGGTGCGACAAAATCATGGTCGCAGTTTCACAAATTTTTGATAGGGTGAAATCCGTAGCCTTATGGTCCGCAAATATCAGAAGACTGACCAAGGACCATATGGGCTACGGTTCCGCAGCTATCCTAGTACGTGTCCTAATATGGTCCTAAGTTCATGCTAAAATTTGTCATAAGACATATCTTAGGACAAAACTTAGGATAATTTCGAGAACACGACCCCAGTCTTTCCGTTTGAAAATATCCTTTTTGTGACAAATACATGTAGACTTCATCAGTATTGATTTTTGAATAACTGAAATCATTTCTCTTTTCGTAATAGACATTTAAATAACTCTACTGTGGTTTAATTGTTGAGTCATCTTCTATTGTGAAATCTATAAATAAATTTAGAAACATCACTTATCGACTATAGTCCTTTAGAGATACAAAAATTACAAAGAGCATTACTTCTTCCCTAATGATGCTCTAATTATTCTAAAAATAGATTATCACATTAGCTGCCAAAATCGTAAATTTTTGCTGACGCCTCACCTTTTACCAAAACCACTGCCCTTTAAAACGGGATATATAACATCTCGAGACTAGTAACATTTTTATCTGAATGTTCCAACATTAACAAGTATGTCCTTATTATAGGAAAAGCATAACTTACGTGTATCTTTGGACAAATACACAACATGCGATTATTGATTTTTCTGTGCCGTATGAAATACACAGCACATGCAATAGGTGAGAGACGTCGTTTGCTGTGCACAATGTACATGGACATCACATAGGCGAGAGAGATTATTGATTTTCTGTCACCGCACTTCTTCCATGAAGTCTTGGAAGTACATTGTTAGCCAATCAAAATTATACTTGCCACGAGAACATCAGATAAAAATGCATGTAAATCTCTTAATGCGAAAGTGTGTTGAAATATGATGCCGTAATATTTAATATATTGTTAAAGCATTTCAATTACGTTTATGAACTGAAAGTATTAAGTTCTCTTCAAGGTGGTTCTCCATGAGAAATATACCAATAACTAATATTTGTTGCTAACATTTGTATGATACACCGAATATTTTTGTGGATTGTCTGCTGTAGTTTTATGTTGGTCTTTGTGTGTATTATAATTCGTCTTAGTATTATATGAATTCTATCTATATGAGGTTCTTATTATATAATATTAATATCTTTTGTGTAAAGGTTTTTTATTTCATTTTCATGATTTATATAGTCTACGCCGTCACAGTATCACAAAAATATCTACTTTTTACTGCAAAATTTATAGACGAGTCACAAATCCTTTGTTCTGTTTATTTAGTAGGCAGGTAATTCTGTACAATGTCCTATATCTTTTGATTTATTTCAATGGTTCAATTTCAGCCTAAGCAGATCCATATTAAACAAAACATGATAAACCATTATTCATTTCAGATATACACTCTTTAGCAAAATAATGGCAACCCACACAGCCTATGATTACGATTGAAATTGTTCTTTGTATTCCCAATACTATACAAATATGTGTACTTCTTTTATCTTGGTCTCTCCTATATTCTGATACAGGCAATGTAGTAATACCACGCAAATCAGGTTTCAGCTAACGGCGAAAGAAAAAATAAATATGATAGAACATCACTTGTTTATGTTATGTTAAGGAACAGTCAAACCTGTCTTAAAGGGCACCTCTATATAACTAACCACTGTCTATAAATGGCAGCCTTTTCCCCCATTAATTAATATTGCATATAATTTTTAACTGTACAGAAAGGGCAACTGCTCATAAAGGGCTCATTTTTTGGTTTCCTTGTTTGCTGTTTATATATAGGTTTGACTGTATTGGCCATGTTTGAAACACGTTTCATGTGTAGTGAATTTGTCTAAATTTCCTATAACTTTTAATTAATGCATGCATGGGTTGACATTGATAAAGTTGGCTGAATGGTACAGTTCCCTGCTATATTAAACAAACGTTAGTGTTAAGTATTCGCCACTTGGGTTTTGTAATCATAAACGAATTATACCGTGTTCATGACGTTACGAAAGTAGAACCGACGAAAGAACATCTTGTATCTCCCAGTTTTCCGGTTGTTGACTGATTTTGTCTGTTTGCTTACTTATGAGTTTTGCCTTTTCTTTCGGAAGATTGATAGGTGTTCGGTAATTTTGCTATTACCCTTACCTCATACATGGTTCATTCAACCTATTACAACATTTTGAAAAATAGGTATAAAAGGGTAAGGAAAAATGTTTGTTGAATAAGTTAATTGTTATATTTCATTTTATTGTGTTATTGAATATTGACTGCTCACAACTAATATTATACTATTATCGTAATCATAATACAAAGCATGTTGCACGACAACTGCTGAACAGCGTTATATGACATAATTCTTTGAAGTGTTTGGCGATATTAAAGTGTAAATAAAGGCATACATAAACGGCTGAGTATCATTACGCAATGGTGAACTTGAAATGAAATGTAATATCTATAATACAGTGTATAACCGATTACATGACATAATTCCAGAGGACATCTTTGTACAAGACACAATGTATAATTGATATCCCCAATAGTTTGAGCTTGATGTAGCTACTTGACAATGAATGTAATGTCCTATTTATGATTCCTGACCAATTGTAATACTTATAAGTCATCACTTAGAACGTTTGAGAGTGTCTCATTGCAGTAACTTGACTTGGTTAACCGGTGCGGGTATATGCGTCAAATGACCACGGATATGTTCCGTTTTTTGTAATCATAATCCAGTGGAGCAGGAACTGCTTACCTTTCCGGATCACATGAGTTCGCCCCGTTGTTTACATTCGTGTTGTTCATGTTGTTAAATTACATGTCTTCACGTTTTTAATCCCATGTTGTGATGTTCGCTACGATTTCCGCGCAAAATCGATGTTTCGTTCGTTTTGTAAGGGGTTCATGTTTTATTTATGTTAATTGTATGTATTTACGTATGCTGCTGTCCAACTCGATTTCCACATCAGAAGATGTTCATGTTTTAGTTCAATGTTTTGTAGTACGTTGTTTGTCATTCTGTCCTCCTTCTTTTTGGCCATTGTGTTGTCTGTCCTTCTTTATTTTACGGCTTCTCATTAACCCTTTGGTATGTTCAAACTGTTCTTACCTTTTGAGTCATGTCAAACTGGAACCCTTTCAATAATACAACAAAGTGTTTCCTAACTGGTAAGATATGTGTGCTAAGCATTCTAAATCATGGTTAATAGCTTAATATTACATTGCGTGTAAATATGAATACAGTATTTTACTGATGGCTTTTGCTTTTTTTCTTAAACATTTCAAAATGGACATTTCTACCCGCCATTGCTATAGTTTAACGCACTCTTATATACTAAATGATTCACTTTGGAGTTTAACTTGACATGGACAAGGTTTATCATCGTTTATGGGTGTAAAATTGTCTCTCATTTCTATTGTTTTCGTCGAGATCTGACTAACTTTCGGAATGGCTTTCATTCCAAACGTTAACTTGACATGATCACTTGACATTTTCCCTGTACAAAAGTATATCATTAACTTGAGATATAATGCAATGCATAACTACTTCTTCAGTGTCACCGTATTTGTCTGCACTGAATAATTTTGTTTGTCAACTTATTGATCAATATTCTAGTATGTCTGAGGAGAGTTTAGGAAGTTCAATAATAAGATAATACAATTCATCTTCTTCAAATTCAATATTGTCCAACAAAATGTTTGTGAATTACACTTTGATGGAATATTCAGTTATGCAAATTTCTTAATTGTTTATGTGTTGATCATACTGAATGTTAATAACATAATTCATTATGAATCTTGTTTTGAAATTTGCAGCACGAGATTGTATACTTCATAACGAGAATACATGTATGTTAAAAAGTATCAAATAAGTATTTATTTGAAATGGCGCTGTGAGGCCCAACAACACAAATGCAACAAAACAGTCATATAATTATTAAAAACCTGTTGAACACAAACATAAAACACGGAACTCCTGATGTACTGCAGACGAGATACACTGACATATGATCAAAGTAGTTGGTTTAACTCCGCCACATGTTATGTGCCTCATAAGTCGTGACCTGTATGTCAATCGGATTATATATTGGTTAGGGGTGAAACGATACTCCGAGGTACCGAAAATCGACGGTATTTTTCTAAATTTCGGTGGACGGTGCAACTTGCCGTGTTTCCGATTCGATACGAGCTCGGGACCGATCGTCATTATTTTTTGCTTTTTCTTTGGGAAACCTTCACCGCGGAGGTAGAAATAAAATAATTATGACCGAACAAGATGCTGGCGCCAATTCCACTGATCAAATTAAGATAAAGGACCCACCGGCAAGCTTTCGATTCCACGTTTGAAAATATTTTGGCTTCAAAATAACGATCGAGAATATTCATCACAGAATATAATAATGTATCGTATCGTATCGTAAGTAATAGTATCGTTGAGATATTAAACGATACGTATCGTATCATGGGGTAACTGTATCGTTTCAGCCCTAATCTTGGTTTTGTTTATGTTGAATGAGTTGAGGTGAGAGCTGATTGTTAGTTTTGTTGATACTAGTTGAATTGTTGAATACCACAATTCAACAGTTTTTGTTCATAATTTTGTATTTAAACAATATGTTAAATCTTAAATGTACTGGAAATAATAATAATAATAATTGTGTTTTATATCATATGTAGGAAAATATTATTTGAAACTGCTTTGTGTAGAATGTGAAAGAAACATTAACTAATCGGATACGTCAGCTAATGAAATCTTATGTATATTCCAATTTATAGACATAGAATGATTATTTTAAGCTATATATTACAATATCAAATAGGGTAATAATTTACTGCTTTCAATTTATAAAACTGTAGATATATAATCGTGCACGCACGACACGTTTCTATACCAACCTTCATCAGGTACGCTTGTCATCTAGTACAGAAGTATTAATGATAATACACCAAAAATAATATTAAGCTGTTTTTTTTCATGCATGCAGATATTTATCTAGTTCAGTGTTGTATCAAGATTTGCTTGATGTCCTTGAAGATATTTAATCTGATGGAAAATGCACTGTTCATCGATCAATCGTGAAACCTGTATGTTTATCTTATTATCACTAAAGTAAATCTCAAAGTAGAGGTAAAATAATGACCAATAATCTATTTCGGTCTCCCTCCTCCTCCCAAAACAAGAAGAAGAAGAAGAAAATGGAAATAAATTAGATAATAAGGGGTGCAGAGATATACAAAATGTAAGATACCGTTTGTAGAAATTGTTTTTTTTATATTTGTCAAACAGATGTCATAAACGCGTTTTACCTTTGGGAAATTTTAATTTTTTAGTTGTGGCTTTTGAAATATAGCATAAATAGAACCAAAAAAAATGTAACGAAAGCAGCACAAACTTGTTTCCTCGAGAACAGCAGTTTAACGACAAATTGTTTTGCAAATTGATATTAAATACTGTCGAAGACTTTTAATTGTATCCTCCTCAGTTCAATATTAAATCTCGATTGTGGTCTATATAAATCTTTGGACACAAGGGTTGGCACCATAGACCGTGGGGTTTTCATGTGTACAAAACTAAATCTACATTTCAACAGGATACTTCATTCCAAATAAAACTAGAGGAACTGATATTTTATTGAGTCAAATACATGGCTCTCTTTCATTTGGTCTCTAAAACCCACATTAATGAAAATCAAAGTTTAAGAACCACCGAATCCATGAATTTGCGAAGACACGCAGTTGCAACAAAAATCATAGGTATCAGAGTATATCAGGAAATTGTCAAACGTTTGAATTCAAATACTTTGGAATCTAATTATCCCATGTCACAGCTAGTGATCTTCTGGTTGCAGAAATGTATTACTTTAATGTCCATTTCAACACATCATACGTTCAATAGTTTCCCAAGCTGTCTAACAAAGTCTGAATTCACATCTATTGAAATCCAATAATGATCTTCTTGTTCCAGAAATGTATGGTCGAAAGGTATTTTCCCAAAAATAATAGGACAGAGTGTTTTTGAGGATATTTATTAAAGTTGGAATGAGAATATTTTGAAATCCAAATGTTTCATGTCACTGCTATTATATGTCTTGTTGTCGAAATGTATTGTAATAATAGGTATGAAAGTCTTCCTGGGTATTTACCAAAATTTAATTTCAAGCATTTGGAAATCAAATTGTGCCCAAATTTCTACTGGTCTAAGAAATATAGCTATTCAAATTTCAGTTCATTTTGTGGACAATGTACCTTTATTTATCCTGTATGTGCTGTATATGTATATTTATATATAACGGTGGCAAGTTCGCGGGGTCACCAGGCACAATTTGAAAAGAGGTTGTTTTAAATATGGGTAAATTTTTCGATAAAGGAGACATTTTAATTTGCTTTACCGTATTAATAGAAGTAGTCCTTTTTGTACGAAAAGTTTGAAGATACCAAAGGAGTAATCAGAAGGCGTAAATAGAAGGACAGACAATATTATCTCCAAAGCAAAAAGGACAAATAAGGGAGTTAGGGTTATGGTGTTCAAGGCCACTTTTAACAATAGTTCAGTTATATTGTGGCGGTCAGTTTTATTAGTGGTAGAAACACAATAACCCAAAGAAAAACATCGACTTGCCGCAAGTCATTGACACATTTTATCATATAATATAGTATCAAAAGTACAAACAATGATCTGCAAAATGCTACATAGATAATCCAAGATTGAGCAATGTGAATCTCAGTAACATCCGGAGCTACATTTGTAACTCACGTGTTCCGGAATGGTAAGCTGTTCTACTCCACATGTGGAACTTGTCTTTAAGATAGGTGATTACCGAAACAATCATTAAGATGTTAGATAGTTAACGAAGCAATCGCGGGACATCATATGGTAACAATGGTCACAATTGAATCACAATGTAGTTACCAATACCATCTCTCATCATGTGTACGTAAGAGGCAGAATACTTTTCAACAAGATGCTTAAATATGTATAAGTAATGGAACCTTTAGTTTTCCATTCTGGCCCACACATTTGTTCCCTTATATACCTATATAACTCCCACCGTAAATGACCAGTTAGAATATATAAATGTCAATAATCATAAAATAAAATAGATTTGACTTTTGACACTTTGAGAGGAAATATATTTGACTTTTGACACTTTGGAGTGTTAGAGGCTCGACAAGGAATCTGGTGATCTAATCAATTTTGATATATCAGAAGAAACAAATGTGAGTATAGTTCTGGCTTCTGCAGGAAAAATTGAGCTTGTAGATAGAAAACGGAGACAAGACAGCCTCAGGTACAAAAGTATATATATTCGTAAGAACGTCTGCATATATTAGTATTCAGTTCTGTCTGACCACATTTCAGCAAAGTGTTGCTGATTTGTCACAATTGTCTAGAGAACTGACCTTCAAGAAAATGAAATGTAAACAGACATTTGAAGAAATACTTAACTCTAAACAGATTACCCAACATATTACATTCAGTCTGTTTTGCAAAGATTGATACAATGTTTTGCAAAGATTGATACAATGTAATATGTTATATGTGGTAATTACATTCCGAGAGTCTGATGTAAAGGAGACGTGAATTACTTGTAACCTGTAATTGTTAATGGAGAAATTTTAAATGATCAAGTTCAACTATTTATTTAGGTAGACATATCATGAAGGTTAACAACCGTTTTGATACAGTAAACATGACGCTGTCTGTGCATCTATATACATTTCATCTACTTTATAATTAATAGGTCAGCTTGTCGGAGGATATTCTAATATTCCTCAAATATCAAACATTTCTCTATCTTTTGAATTTTATGTTTTCTTTAGAGAACTGTACTGAATCATAAACCAATTATTACAACAACAACAAAAAAAAAAAAAAAAAAA
>MJUT01002884.1:514623-542731 GCA_002080005.1 Gigantidas platifrons
CCCCCCCCCCCCTCCAATGTAGAGAAAAGATATACACTGCGATGTACAATTCTAGTATACACGTTATCCGCCACCACAACTTTGTACGTAGTTATCTGCATTGTACGTGTAATCACTGTAGTCTTAGAATCTCAATTTATCCATCAACATATAAAGTAATAAGATAATGTAAATTTCTTATGATCTTGACATATTTAATGATACATGTTAAATAACGTTTCTTCCTGGACGAAACAACAGACTGAATTAAAGTTCTGGTTAATTATCTATTAATTGGTCGTCAGATATGTAATATGAAACAAATAACAGGATATTTTAAGTTAAGATACTTTACTGAAATAGAATTTAGCATATATTTTCTATAAAAAAACAACATATATACCATCATTCGTTCGGTAGCCACCAAATCTTTAAAAAAAATATGTACCTAATATTGCAGGTACAATAGATAAAATATAAAATAATTTTTATTAAGAACTTTATTAAAATATACTAGGCATAACAAAGATAAACAAATAATTTCAAGTAAAACTTTCAGTTATCCCGTACATATAGCATACCAACATGTAATGACGTTGTTTTGTAAATAAATAATAAACAAAACAAAAACAATGGAGAACACGAAATACGACAATGTCCGTCCATATATATACATGCAAAGTAGTTCTCACCGTTCTCTCAACTCGTGGAATCAACTAAGAGTAGATTGATTTTTACACACTAGACGAGTAACATAAACAGTACTAAATTACCTTTATTGTACATCAAATGTAATAATTACAGGATAAATAAATTACATTAAACATATGTAAGTAACAATTTACTTAAATGTGCTTTAAAGTTATGTGTTTAATAATAAGAGGCATGTCACTGTTTAGAATTATTATTTTACCATAGCGATATAAAGAAGAAAAGTATCATTATTGTCAGTCAACAACACCCATTATTGTGCTAGACTCCATGTCGGTTCGTATACAGATGTAAGTAATACATATTACAGAATAAAGAACGGTTTGCTTGACATCTCAAACGTAATAAAGTAAGAACTAATTAAATCTTATGTTCTACGTTAATTCGTAGAGTATTATCAGCTAGAAGGTGACTACATGACTCGTTATAGTGTCCATAGTTACGTTGTAGCTCAGAAATAATTTTATTATGAAATACTTTCGTTATGCCTCTATAACTAGATTGACTACTTTTAGTAAATAATCCCATTTTGATGACAAAGATACACTATTTATATCAAATAAAACAATAAATATTTACCATTCTGTAAAATGACATAGTTATACAAAATATATAACAGTGTACGAATTGTTTGTTGTAGTTATTGCGGTGTAACTCCCCTTTCCAAAAAGCGCTTTGCTGTATCCCAACTGTCTGTTGTAATTTGAGTGAAGAAACTGGGAAAAAGTACCGTCTGTACAGATGTCTTGACAAACTTCCCCACGTAAAGTTGCATCGAGTACACCTCACCACCTATGGAAATCATGTTCACCTTAGAACTATTTATAATCATCACCCGAGAGCAATCGATTTCGTGGAGATAACATAATGAATCAAGAAAATGATAGTCAAATGATTATTTAATTTCTTGTGTATTTTCAAATTTTCCATAAGTGGTGTACGGATTTTAGTTAAATTAGGAAACTGAATAAGACATATGCATCTATAACCTATTTGGCTATGCTGTTTAGACCCTTTGGTTTACTTGCTCACACAATCTTCTAAGATACATGTAATTGGTGTCCCAATCTGTAAACTATCACTATACCTGATAAAGGTCATTTCAGAAACACATTGTACATACTAGATTAGATATCTCATTGTTATTAACAGAATGTCAATACGTGTATTCACCTGACATATTAGTTATCTACGTGCACAGAATCTTTAAAAGGAATCACACAGAACTAGACACGGATATTAATTAGTCTTCAAAGACAACACATTATTACCTTCAAGAGTAATTGAAAGACACGATGTACGTCTTGACCTGCTATAACCTTCTGAATCTAGAACAAACGGAGAAATCCTAATTGGTATACATTCCCATTAAGTTTACTTATAAATGAAACTGTATTAACAAACTTTAAGACGTCAATGAATAGCAAAGAAAGTACCCCAAGGGACTCATGACGCATATAAATCAGACCCAATGTAGATATGATGGACATGTTGGACGCATACTCAACTCAAATGAAGGGCAGCGCATACATGAGTGTCTAGTGGTTTGTCGCAATGGACAATGACAATGTTTTTCCATCTACCTGTTTCAATGAAGACATCCGTCCGTCGGTCAATCAAAGTATCACCATATTATCTGCACAATTTATTGTTTGGAAAGATGCACAGCGCTTTAATAATGGTCACTCGTGGGTATTTAACACTCAATCAAATAATCAAATCAATAATCAAGTCAATAACTTTATAATCAAGTTATTAATAATATAATCAAGTCAGTAATAACATAACCAAGTTAGTAATAAATAATCAAGTCAGTAATAAACTAATCAAGCTAGTAATCAAATAATCAAGTCAGTATTATACTAATCTAGTTAGTAAGACAATAATCAAGTTAGTACTAAAACAATCAAGTCAGTAATCAAATAATCACGTTAGTAATTAAATAATCAAGTCAGTACTAAAATAATAAAGATAATAATCAAGTCAGTTATCAAATAATCAAGACATTAATAAATTAATCAAGTATATAATCAAATAATCAAGTCTGTAATTATATAATCAAGTTAGTAATAAATAATCAAGTCAGTAATAACATAATCAAGTTAGTAATAAAATAATCAAGTCAGTAATAAACCAATCAAGCTAGTAATCAAATCAGTTATCAAATAATCAAGTCGGTAATAATAAAATCAAGTCAGTAATAAAATAATCAAGTCAGTACTAAACTAATCAAGTTAGTAATAAAATAATCAAGTCAGTACTATACTAATCCAGTTAGTAATAAAATAATCAAGTCAGTAATAACATAGTCGAGTTAGTAATAAAATAATCAAGTCAGTAATAAACTAATCAAGCTAGTAATCAAATCAGTTATCAAATAATCAAGTCAGTAATCATAAAATCTAGTCAGTAATAAAATAATCAAGTCAGTATTAAACTAATCAGGTTAGTAATAAAATAATCAAGTCAGTACTAAAATAATCAAGTCAGTAATAAAGTAATCAAATAATCACGTTAGTAATTAAATAATCAAGCCAGTACTAAAATAATCCAAGTAATAACCAAATAATTAAGTCAGCTATCAAATAATCAGGTCAGTAATCATAAAATCAAGTCAGTCCTAAACTAATCAACTCAGTAAGAAAATAATCATGTCAGTAGTCAAATAATGATGTCAGTAATCAAGTATTCAAATCAGTGATCAACTAATCAAGTCAGTAATCAAATAATAAAGTCAGTTATAAAAGAATCAAGTTCGTAATAAAATAATGAAGTCAGTACTAAAATAACTAAGTTTGTAATAACATAATCATGTCAGTAGTCAACTAATCAAGTCGGCAATCAAGTCAGTGATCAAATAATCAAGTCAGTAATCAAATAATCAAGTAAGTCATAGAATAATCAAGTTAGTAATAAAATAATGAAGTCAGTACTAAAATAACTAAGTTTGTAATAACATAATCATGTCAGTAGTCAACTAATCAAGTCGGCAATCAAGTCAGTGATCAAATAATCAAGTCAGTAATCAAATAATCAAGTAAGTCATAGAATAATCAAGTTAGTAATAACATATTCAAGTCAGTGCTAAACTAATCAAGTCAGTAATAACATAACCATGTCAGTAGTCAAATAATCAAGTCAGTTATGAAATAATCAAGTCAGTAATAAAATAATCAAGTCATTAATCAAATCAGTAATAACATAATCATGTCAGTAGTCAAATAATCAAGTCAGTGATCAAATAATCAAGTCAGTAATCAAATAATCAAGTCAGTCACAGAATAATCAAGTCAGTAATAAAATAATCAAGTCAGTACTAAACTAGTCAAGTCAGTAATAAAATAATCAAGTCAGTAGTCGAATAATCAATTCCGTAATCAAATAATCAAGTCAGTAATCAAGTTATCATGTCAGTAATCAAATAATCAAGTCAGTAATTAAATAATCAAGTCATTAATCAAATCAGTAATAAAGTAAGTATGTCAGTAATAAAATAATCAAGTCAGTTATTAAATAATCAAGTCATTAATCAAATCAGTAATAAGTAATTATGTCAGTAATGAAATAATCATGTCAATAATCAAATAGTCCAGTCATTAATCATTGGTCATTTGATCGATTGTCACTTAACATCAAGTGAGCATCAAAAAGGTAAGATAATCTGTAGCAGATAATCTCTGTGTGGGATTTATGCAACAAGGTGGAACTATGATATATCTAACACAGCTGTATGAACCGACAAGGTTGAATTTCCAATTAAATTCTATAGTCAAAGTTTTGAACAGATCAACCAAGCTAAATAGACCAATGACACAATGAAGTAACGTGGTTTTTTCTGTGAACCTTAGAAGACCAATGATACAATTAAGTAACGTGGTTTTTTCTGTGAACCTTAGAAGACCAATGACACAATGAAGTAACGTGTTTTTTTTCTGTGAACCTTAGAAGACCAATGATACAATTAAGTAACGTGGTTTTTTCTGTGAACCTTAGAAGACCAATGACACAATGAAGTAACGTGGTTTTTTCTGTGAACCTTAGAAGACCAATGATACAATTAAGTAACGTGGTTTTTTTCTGTGAACCTTAGAAGATCAATGACACAATTAAGTAACGTGGTTTTTCTGTGAACCTTAGAAGACCAATGACACCATTAAGTAACGTGGTTTTTTCTGTGAACCTTAGAAGACCAATGACACCATTAAGTAACGTGGTTTTTTTTCTGTGAACCTTAGAAGATCAATGACACAATTAAGTAACGTATTGTTTTTCTGTGAACCTTAGACCAATGACCCAATTAAGTAACGTGTTTTTTCTGTGAACCTTAGAAGATCAATGACACAATTAAGTAACGTGTTTTTTCTTTCTGTGAACCATAGAAGACCAATGACACAATTAAGTAACGTGTTTTTTTGTTCTCTGACATTCTTTTTTATGAAATCGAAACTCATTTTCGACATCCGAAAAAAAAATTTTTTTATTTACTATGTGAAAATATTAAAGTGAAGTATTTAAAAAAAATGCTCGTGTATTGCAATCAGGTTGATATGATGTTGCTGGCTTATGGTAAAGACTTCAATACTGCTGCATCAATAATATGTAACAATTAATACAACAATCTGTCTATTTATCGGTTCCCATTACTCTTTACTTATCATACGATAACCACACATAAAGATGATATATATCACTAAGGCAACAAGTGCTTTGTGGTTATCAACTACATTCGAACTCTTCTACCTTTACTGCTCTTTTACATGCTAATATATAACATGATCATTGATGTAAAGAAATATAAAGTCAATATAGATAATAGTTTAACTACATGGTACTCCTAAATATAAACAGTGTACTTACAGATTACTGCTGTTTGATATGAGTAGTTCATTTAAATCTCGTTTACAGACTGAGATTCCAGAAGCGTTTGTATGATAATATGTGTTATTGGACATTTTATATACATTTGGTGCACGTGGTGCAAGTAGCGTTTAAGTACAGTACATTAGGAAATTGATGAATTATTTGCTGTCAACAATGTTTTCTAAATCTTAAACAAGTGAAATATAAAACAATTTATAAATGGCATATTTTGAGGTTACTCAAAACATATATAATATCAATAATAATTTAGTGCACTAAAAGATGTTCAAGGATTCAGACGATCCTGATACAAAGAAGAAGAACGAATAGTGCAACGATTACAAGCAACATAGAGCATAAACTATATATGCCTGAGAATTAGTTTTATTCTGAATCTTTTCTCTCAGAGAATGAAGTTTATGTTAGAAATGCGTAGTTCTCACTTTGTTAGATACATACGTGTCCATGTTGAATCTCATACCTCTGTATTAAATTCGTTAATCGCTATATTCAATTTGATGGTTTACTTCCATCATTTCAACAATGAATAAATCTAACCTTTTTAGGTCAATAAACCTGTACATTAAATATTTCTATACAGGGTTGTGTCCTCTAAATTTGCGAGTCTACTACAGTTTATATGTTTATTCGTACATACATTACAGAAAGTCCAGCTTTCACAAGTTTGCTGTCCCACTGGTCTGTATCTTATAAATACCTAAATGTATGAGCAGTTTAGAAATTGACAAGGCTTTACATTAACAACTGCATTATAATTTATCACCTTGACAAACTACTCAATTACAATTCAGTCATATAAACGTGTTGTTTGCAATAAAAGTATTTCAAAATTAATTACAAAAATATATAGAAAATCAAAGGCGTAACTGGATTTACGACTATATTTATATATTTGGCATACTATGAACTATATGGATATATATATATCTAAGGAATATTTGAAATTGTTGAACAGGTTATACGATATAACCTGGTTTGGGTCAGTTTACGCTTAAAAAACCGCGAAGCGGTTTATGAAAAGCGTAAACTGACCCAAACAAGGTTATGCAAGTATAACCTGTTCAACAATTTCAAATATTCCTTATAATTTATTTTTTACAACAAAATTTAATGATTCCTCGATTTTAATTGCGGTTATTTCATGTGACTATTTGAATTTGTCGTTAGCGGATGAAGACGTTGGTCACGTCACAATACCAATCCAGGTTATCGAGTATAACCAATGTTGCTCCAGGCGGATCAGCCAATCGGATTGCAGTATTCACATCAAATTAAATTATTTAATGATATGTTACTTAATGCATCTAGCATTCATGTTTCATTTTAATATATTAAATTGAGGTAAAACTTGACAACTGTTTAATGAGGGATTTTCGACCTGTTAACAAGCAATATTTTATGTAGCTCCTGTAAAAATGTTATATATTGCACAGTATGAATAATAATTGAGATACACTTAATAAATAATGGTAATAACAAAATTATCGAACACCGTGCAATCTTCCAAAGGGAAAGTCAAAACTCATAAATCAACAAACAAACAAAATCAGTCAACAACCGGAAAACTGGGGAAACCGCAATGGCCCTGACTTGGTACAGGCATTTCTAATGAAATGGTGGATTGAATCAGATTTTACGGCGCCAAATCTCTCGCTTTCATTACGGTTCAAAGGTTCCGGTTTCCACTATAGCAGCATTTATAACAATACTGGAACAAAATAGGTAAAATAGTAGTCAACACAGTACTAAATTCAGTTAGGAGAGTAGAATATAATTATCTCGTGAACCATCTCCATCAATAACTACGAGTCCTTTGAAGTATTTTAATTACGAAAGTAAATGTCAAAAACATTTTTACGTCACACATTCACAAACAAATATTTTTGACATATTTGTTGACTCCCCGCTTAAACCACATATACTAAATCCTTATCTTTATACATTTTCACTCTATGAAAACACAGGAATTTGACCGATGGACCTTAATTTCCCCGTGTTTGTCACGGGGGTACGTATTTTCAGGGCTAGTAACGATGTAGGGCCTCTTTTTAATTGTGGGTCCTGGATCCACACGAATACTAGAAAAATACTCAAGGTGAGAAACAAAATTGTAAAACAAACCCGGAGTTCGCCTTATTTTCTGTTACGCGGCACGCGATTGGTCAATTCTTTTCCGGAAATTTGCCTTGACCAATCGCGTGCCGCGTTATAGAAAATAAGTGGTCGACCTCCGTGTTCGTTGACAATCTGTCTTGTGAACAGATAGTCGGGGGTATATATGCAAAATAGTACGAATATGAGAGTAAACCAGTGGCACGACAGCTGATGGGGGTCCACAAGGTTAGTGCATTCCATCCGTTTATTTTTCAGAAATCAGGGAAATCGACAATAATAAGAAATTTAGCAGTACGCCGCCATTTTCAGTGATTTTGTTTCTTACCTTGAGTATTTTTCTAGTATTCGTGTGTACCCAGGACCCACAATTAAATAGAGGCCCCACATCGTTACTAGCCCTGAAAATACGTACCCCCGTGGCAAACACGGGGAAATTAGGGTCCATCGGTCAAATGCCTGTGTATGAAAATCCATCTATTACCATCGTCTCTGATAATTTCAATGAATAATTAACATAGCTTAATTTATTAGTACACTCCAATACATTATTTATAAAGACTGATGTGTAACGCTTGTGATATGTTCCATTTTCTTAGAATGGTAGACAATGAAATACATGTTCCTTTATATCACAGAAACCGTTTTAATAGATTTCTTAAGATATATCTGCTTTGCGTCAATAAGTTCGTGTAAGCATATTGACCCAAAAACAAAAGCTGACAACAATTGAAATATTTCAAGAATGGTAAAAATATTGAATGTATGTAATGTTTTCTCTATCTAACGTATATATATATTATTTACATATACTTGCTTGACATTAAATTGCTAATGTACTTGTGAATCTCTTTCGTAATAACCAAAGATATTAAACTGTAATAAAATATACACAATCATCGACGTCATTGGTTGTGATAAAACCAATGCATGATTGACATCAGAACTGCTGCTGATCCAGTGAGCTAACCACGTGCCTCATTAGAAATTTGTAGCTATATATACAACGGTGTTATTGGAAATCATCAATACTGTTTTAAAGTTCTTAATAGAAGCATCTAAATAAAAGCAATTATGTGCATCGAGATTTAAATTCACAACACAAGCTATGACTAAACAAACTGAGGGTGAAAGCAACATGAGGCGGGTTCCAAAAACTGCAATGAAAGTTCCGGAATACGTGAAACCAAAATTTACATTGTATCCAGAGCTCTTGATATCTGATCAGGAAAATGAATCACGTTCTGAACCAAGTTCACGAACCTGTTCTTTTAAGGATAGGACGAGACACAAAAGTTTGATTGAAACAGAGGACATAAAACGAAGAAACAGTCTGCCAATTTCAACTGACAATTTACTCTCCGTTTCATACAGCGATCTAAGAGACAGACGCTCTGTTAAGAGGGTGCGATCATTCCGAATGACGTCTAAGGGCTCATCAAATGGGCATGAACTGAACAGAAATTCCAAAAGGGGATCCTTTACTTCAACATTTATAGAAAAAGAGTTAAAGCGAAAACGATTTCCCAGTGATAATTCAGACGACAGTGCAATCACATGTAGTTGTTCTTCTACTTGCTCAAGTGGATATTATCGGGTTTTAATGATCGGTGCTGGTGGGGTGGGAAAGTCGACCTTAGCCAAGCGATTCATGACGTCAGAATATATGTCATCTTTTGAATTAGGAAATGGTAAGTTAAATTACTTTTTTTATATGGTATATTTATATTTGCATTCTACAACTGTGAAAATGAAGATGTACAAATGTATACCACCACAATTATAACAAAATATATATACTATAATGATTAATGACTTGTTGATTAACGTCAAGTGGGGGTATTTGAATTGCAGTCCTTTCAAGAACCTGTTTACAAGCACCGTAGGATCTCCCCGACGGCAACTCAAGACAAGCAATTACTTCTCCTCTGTTACTGTTAATTTTCTTATACGGATAAGGAGGGTTGTAATCAAGAGACAAATAATTACGTCTTATATATATGGGCAGCAGTGTATTTAGTACATCACATAAATTCAGCAAAACTTTACAACCTGTACTAGGTCATACTCTTATTGTTATTCATTACATTAACAGTTCATTAAAGTGTTTATTACTATGCATTTCAATTATTCATTTTCGCACAATGATAAACAAAAATTGTCATGAATAACTGTTATTTCACAGTAGTTATTTTGGTGTTGTAAAATATTTAATTTTCGTTATTAACGATTTTGTATATTTTATTGCATGCATTTATTGAAAGCTTAAGAGCCCTCAGAAACTTCCTATAATTTAACATTGTATTGCTAGGCACTTCAATAACTGATTAGAATAGAAAAAGAAACAATTATAAATAGTGAATAAATACCACGAATACAGTGTTGAACATTTATTAGTTTAAACATATTTTATTAATTAATAAATATAGTACAATGACATAAATTGTAATATGATACAATACAAATAATTAAAGGGATTCGAAAACAAGAACATTTATTGAATTGTATATTTAGTGTTATGTTACACCTAAGTATAATAAGTTTGATACCCTGCATTCACTTATAACTAGAAACCATAGATTCAAAGTGCATCGGTGGTTTATTGATGTGCGTGATCACCTCGAGTGTGCTATAGATAGTCGGTCCGAGTCCCGGCCACGTTAAATATCCATCTAAGGGTGTTGATTTGGTACAAAGCAGATACCGTTATTTCATCAAAATGTAATTTGTTCTCGCCATAATGTAATGCTGTCAAAATTGCTCGATTTTGTTAAACAACAATCCCTCACTTACCGTACGTGTACTTGCATACAGTATACAAAACCAAATTGATGGGAAAAAAACCAAATAATGGTTCGACCATTAAAGAATGATTTGTCTATGATACATATATCTGTAAAAGGATATCGGATCAAAATGTAACTGTTACAGCGGCCAAAAACGTAACAGTGCTCGACTAGTTGAGTAACAGACCATGAGCGAGTTTTGTTCACTGTAACAATATATTACTATAGCATCATATACCACCAATATATACTCTGTGATATTCTAAACATCTGCATATAGTTTAGTAACCAATTAAAACTTAATTAGTCTGATAATACTCCAGAATTAGAACTGATGTAGATATTTTTATCTTCAAAGATACTCATGGGAATTTTTTGTTTAACATGCTTCAGCAATCGCCCTCAGCGTAAACACGCTATTTTAATATGATGTTATCAAAATAAATTACTTCACCAGATACAAGAGATAGAAGACAAAGACAATCTAGGTAGCGTTTCATAAAGCCAAGAAGATAACATAAAAAAAAGATTAATAACAAAAATAGCAGCAAAATAATAATAAAAAAAAGGATATTACAGCGTTATCAATTTATAGTGTTGTGCAAGCGAAATAAAGCAACATTCTCGACCAGAAAATTGTTATGAAAAATTGTCAACACCTATATCATATTAAAAGGTTGTGCTGGTGGGGTGTCGATTGTTTGCGTTATTCTACGAATTTGATATTTATTTTTGGAATTGTTCCGACAGCGTGGTATTTTTTATATTTCATTTTAATTGTTCTCCTATGACAAAGATATGAAGCATGCATAATATTAAAAAAAAATTTTAACACTAAGCGGTCATTCTGTTATTATTACAGATGATTTTGAGGACAAGACGTTGTCAATAGTGATAGATGATGAAGAATCAACAATGGAGTTTATCGACTTCTCACAAAGCCAGGTTTGTATTAATTGACTACTTGTGACAACAATGCTATTATCGTGGACAAATATGTAAAAATATGTGTTCATATCAGACGTGTTGTTGTTAATTATGTCGTTAATTCTGACATATTGGTTTATTAACTTTAATATAATTGTGAATTATGTCAGTCAACGATACAGTTAAACTATAGTTCCAGAATAATTATACAACTATTCACATTATTGAATTTATATAATTGTAACTACGGAAAGTTTGATGTATACATCATTGTTTATATATGTATTATATCATGACCATAACGAAAAAATCAGATCTTTTGAAATTATGTAAAATGATAAAAGTCATAAATGAAGGTGTGTGTGCTCCTGGCTAATCCCTGTGTCCATTTCTGTTTTTCTGTAACTGTAATTGTATATGTATATATTTGTAAATAGTTTTGTAATTCTCTATACCTATGTATTGCAATGGTTTATTGAGAAATAAAGATATATATATATATATATTACCGTTGATGATCCCATTATAACGATGTAAATCGTTGATATCTCATCAACTGATTAAACCCCGCCTAATTGTTGTTCCTGTCTTAATCCAGAACCTAGATCCCCATTGTCACGTGTCGTGGTCATTTTATGTTCAGTGATTCAAGACCAGATGCGATTGATCGTTTTGATTATATTGGTGGAACTGTTGACCATTATTGCATAAACTTTCATGCAGATTTCTGTTCAGCTTAATTACATATAAAGTTATTGAAACTAATTCGGCACGTAGGGAAAAATATATTTGGTATATTAAACAAAATTGAAAAAAAACAACAAAAAAGCAATTATGTAAATGAATCTATTGATTTGATTAAAAACCAAATGCTTGATCTAGCTTTATGTATTATCTAGACTTATATTTGTAAAAAGTAATACGTCATATTTACAGGATGAGCTTGACGGACTTCAAGTTGATGCATACATTGTTGTGTTTTCCGTCCATGACAGTGCTTCATTTGATACAGCAAAACAGTACCTTCACTGTATAAGATGTGAGATGTTTAGTGATAGAGCAATCATTCTAGTAGCAAATAAGGTTGATCTCGTACGGAAACGACAGATATCCGCAGATGGTACGTAATATATTATAATATTGATAAAATGAGGCATAAAATACAACGCTGGAACACTCCGTCATTATAATCAAAACAAGTTGTACATGTAGAAGGTTCAACCATATGTATTTTGATATTTCTCTAAATTCACTTTGCTAGTCATTGATTTGATTAAGATTTTTAAAGGAACATTTTGATTGTATATTCTCCATATGTGTTAACCATTTGTCCCTTTCCTTAGTTTTATCGTCTAACTCTCCAGAAAACCACCCTTTTCCAGCTGTGGGCACAAAGGTACACAGAGGTAGTTTTGAGGAATGAATCACATATACCACTCAGGTTGATGATGGTGGACGTAAATCCATGAATATTGCTTAAAATAACACATGGTCCATGCAAATATATATTGTATGTGCCTCTAATGCTAATTCATAATTTTGTTATGATTGGTTTTGGCTTGCTCGTTACAAGGTCAACATTGTCTATAATATCCTCCTTTTCCTATTGCAATTGTATCCCCATCATGACAATCCTAGTGACCATTGTTAACCTATATGCTTCGTCAATTGCAATATTTTGTAGGTCATTAATTTAGCCGAAATACTGACAAACAGCAATAAATCAATCGAACATCTCACTCATTGGTTCTGCAATAATCAGTTGTTAATTGTTTAACCAATGACACCACGTCTATATTTGGGTCGTTTAATTATTAGTCTATAACTGTTTAAACCAATAACGATATGTCCTTATTCTGTATATTGTATTAGTGCGTCAACAGTAAATATATTTAATTAATTATCATACAATCCAATGTTTTTATTATAAACTTAATCGTTCTATGGTTAACACTTTCATGGATTAATTACATAATGCACATGCGCTAAGATGTTTAATATGTCATCTAAATATGAGAAGTTGAAATTTTTAATTCACTTTCAATGCAATCAGCCGATCACCATTGTATATTTAATATGATAAATTATTGTTTCAAAACAGACAATTACTATTAATTCCTATCTGTAATATTTTGAACAAAGCAAAAATTGATTAAGATTTAAAATTGTTGATGTACGTAGACATTCCTCTCGTTTCTCTCTTTTCCGAAAATAATAGTAATTATGTAATCTATTAATATAAAATCTCAATAAAAAGAAGTATGCAAACTATGTCGTGTTTATAAACAAAAACAAACAATGTTAATATCTTTTGAATTGAAAACGATAATAGATATTTACGATTTGACATTTAACATCATACTAGAAAACGTAAAACAATTAACTAACATTTGAGGCAATAGATAAAAGTAATAAAAAGTAAATTGAGTTGCATGACTGGAAACCCGCAGAAGAATGTCACTGAACTTTACTTGCAATCAAGTTAGAGTGTTAACAATATTATGTCTTGCCTTTAGCATTGTGATGTTCTTGCGTATTTTCATTTCTTTAACGTAATAAAGTGTCGCTTTTATTGCTAGGGATTTTTCATTAAGTTGATTTAGTTCTGTATTCCGTTGTGTGAAGTATGCTTTATTAAGTGACGTATGTTTTGTCATTACAGAAGCCAGACAGATTGCCAAAGAATTTGACTGTAAATATATTGAAACGTCAGCTGCTCTGAATCATAAAGTGGACGAACTTTTAGTTGGATTGTTGAAGCAAATTAAATTGAAATTAAATCCAGAGGCAATGGATAAAGCTGCTGCCACAATGATAGCTCAAGACCAAACAGAGAAACCATCTGCAAGCAAGGGTCCCAAAAAACTTTTAGATAGACTTTTCAGAAAAGGTTCTAAAACGAAATCATCATGTGACAATTTATTTGAGCTATGACAGTTTAATTGCACATTAACTGGAGAAGACAAACGTCATTATGTGATTATCATGAAACAGATTGTAAGAAGATGAACAAATTATTATTATGGCTTTCAAATATCTGCAATAGTATAGAGAAAAGTCTTGAAGAGTGTTAGGGTATGGGTAGTTTGACTATCCGAATTTTTAGGGGTGAAAAAGCCTGATAAATATAACTAACTGGAAAATGAAACACCCTGACAGGGGTAAATATTTGAAAGCAATAACCATTGAGCTTGGTATATGGACTTTAGCCGAACTCAATGGTATAGAGGTCTATGGTCTAATTCAACGACCATAAACAGCTGACAAAAAGACCCCGTATTCCTAAATGATAATATTGTAAATTAATGTGAAACGTACAAAGTCTAAAATTGTATTGTACAACTAACAATCTTAATGTTATAAATGTTATAGAATGTAACAAATTGCCAATTTAATATATTTGTTTCAGATATATGATATACATTTGGATGATGTTATGACGTAGTAAAGCCATACTATAATGGTTAATAATACAACGTTAGCATTTATCATTATTTTATAAGACAACAATGGAATTGTTTTATCAAAACTTGTAATGATAATGACGATATTTAAACAAATTAATGGCATTATCATATTTATATGCCACCCATGTAGTGCCAAATGTACATTCCAATAAATAAATAAATGTTATCTGCCAAAATATGAATGTTACTCATTGTACTGAAGTGCCTCTAATATTTTGAAATAATGCTTCACTACATTTTATTTTCTAAATTTACTGACTAAGTTTTATAACAGAACTGGATTATTAAGATGAAATTTAGGATTGAAATGATCATTTCTTAATATTCTTATTATTTAATATTATTTAAGAACATTTTGAACAATAGTTCTGTTATACCGTTATATCTTTGCGTTCAGCTTTAAAGGATACGGAAACCAGAGTTCACGAAAGGATACAAACCTGTTGCAGGTAACTGACTAATTCATCACGATTTTAACTCGAGTATAACTTGCCACAGATAGGAATATAATTAATTAATAAAAGACATCGATTACATTTGTAAAATCAAAGTATAATTACTATAATATAGTGACCTTTAGGGGCATGCCTTTAACTGACTTATATTACATTAAGTAAAACACGATGAACAGCGGGAAACAATAAATGATTGGTCTTAGATTAGGTTTGTGGGGTTTGTCGCCCCTTTAACCAATTTGTCAGCCCTTTCGTACTTTCTCATCCTTTTCGTGGTTCGTCAGCCCTTTCGTACTTTCTCATCCTTCTCGTGGTTCGTCAGCCCTTTCGTACTTTCTCATCCTTTTCGTGGTTCGTCAGCCCTTTCGTACTTTCTCATCCTTCTCGTGGTTCGACAGCTCTTTCGTACTTTCTCATCCTTTTCGTGGTTCGTCATCCCTTTCGTACTTTCTCATCCTTTTCGTGGTTCGTCAGCTCTTTCGTACTTTCTCATCCTTTTCGTGGTTCGTCAGCCCTTTCGTGCTTTCTCATCCTTTTCATTGTTCGTCAGTCCTTTCGTGATTAACAGAATCAATGAATACACTCATTACATACTAAATGATGCAATCCTCTGTCATGTGTAAGTGTCGGTATCGAGACTTGATAACTGATGTGTGGTATTACGACTGTGTTCAGACGTCAACAACACCAACAATATGTAAAATTACACAACAATCGCCTTGATGCATAATATATAGTTAGCTATAGGTAATTGAAGAGTTAATTGCATGAATACAATGGAGATATGATAATGAAAAAAGTGATATTTCTTAGCAACGCTTAATTCAATAATAAAATGATCAATACTAGTAGTTATATGCTTTACATAATACGTCTATCACATTACGATGCACGTTTAATTTGAATGTTTTAAAAATTACACCATGAAGTGCCATTAATATTGCATTAGAAAGCAGACTCGTTCAGTTTGAAAAAGAGTACTTCACGGTTATACGCGTCGTGCACAATAAATTATATATCTATGTTTTTTTTTTAAAGTTTGTTAAATCAATGAATAAATAATTCACTCCATTAATAAATAATTGGGCATTTATTTTTATAATTCTGACACTGAGAGCAATAATACGCCAAAATCTTTTAGTTTGTGTTGTATATGTACTGTTATATCATTCCGATTCATATGTATATTTTGATGAATTTTGCATATATTTATTTGAAATGTTATGTATTATAATAAATTATATTTAGAAAGATATTTCTGGAAAAATAAAAACATGTACAAAAAAATTGTAGTTTTGTATACATAAAATATGTCCTTTATTAAGAACAGAGAAATAATTTGCTAAGCTTTGTAGTCAATCACTGTGATTTTGTCATTTTTTTCGACACATACATGTCTGGATTATACTTAAAACTGATTGTTGCAATTGATTGATTGGTTGTTGGTTAGCTTCAAGCAGTATTCTAGTTATATTCACGACGCGAACAAATTACAAACAATAACTGATGTAGGTAAATAGTGGCACTGGGATAGATCAATGGGTGAACGTTTCTATTTCATAAGGGGTATAAAGGATATAGATATGGTCAGGACATATTTTATTATTGATGTTCAATACAACTCATTCTACTCAATAAGGATGTTCGTTTGTTAGAAAAGATTATTACTGAAACTTGTACAACTCTCAGTTTGTGTGCGACTTTTTGACGTATGAGCAATTCCTCAGTTGATGTTTAGCCTTTCTGATTGTGCCGTCATTCTTTTCCATATAGATCATGTATGTTGGTTGAAAAAAAACACTTCGACTGTTGACTCTTGACATCCTGCAATATTAGTATCACCTTAATTCTATAAAGTGAATAAAAACCGTAAAGACACCATAATAGGACAACACAAAGAACTAAGCCATTTTCTTAAATCATTGTTCAGATTCACCATTTCAGTACAACGATCTTATTTCTGCAGTAACATTACTAAGTCTTGAACATGTCATTATCATGTAGTTTATTAATTATTCTGTGTAGTGATGCGTTATCTCATTGTCTTTGATTATTACTCTACAAGTGTAAGAAAGGTTTGACGATATCAGAAGCTGTACAACAAACTATTGCAGAGTAAACTAGAGACTGTACAACTCAAGCACCACTAATACTGGGGGTGAATTACATTAGTGGCACATGTCCTGTTACTCCTGCTAAAACTCCGGAAATAAGTCATGAAAGAGAATCGAAGTATGACTATGACTAAACTGAACATATCCGCGCGGTCATCTGTGACACAGTAGCGGTTAGTCAAGGAATTGCGACTACTGCAAAGCAACTTTGTGGTGATCAAACTTAACGAATAGGCATCCCTGCTTCAGTAGCTGCCTCGTTAGCATCAATGCTCTATAAAATAACATAAAAATACCACTGTCGGATATTGTTCAAAAATCAAATAGACGAATCATAGAAAGAGGTAAAATAGATACCCTTAGCACACATATACAGGATCACTCACTTCCCTGGCTAGGTGCATATACTGCAATGGGTTTATGCCTTCCCTAAATGACAATCCTCATAGGATCAACAAGCCCTGGAAAACCGTTTCAGTTGAGATGCAATAAACCCTGTATGATGGATACTAAAGGGAACCAGAAAATGTGCATTGTATGAGCCGTTGTCATTCATATACAGGTTCAAATTATATACATTATCCTTCAAATGACGAAAATACATTTGCCTTTTTTAGATAATGATTTGCTATATACATGGGCCATTTAAGGCAGGTTTGACTATATATACACCAAATGTAGGTGCTGCTGAACTGTTAGATTTAAATGGAAAGTTCACAATGGGAAAATCGAAACCATCTCTTGTAAAATTTCGTTCTTAACATGCATTTACTGTCAATTCCTAGATGAAGGTTAAGGCACCCAGTAAATCAAAATGTGCCTGTAGAGTCATTTATTACAAGTTCATTGTGATAGATTTAGAATTTTAATTATTTAGTGAAACGACATCACCCATATAGCGGAACCTGACATTATAGGACTCAGTCTGCTCCACACGAATAATTAAGTTGCTGAAAAGAGTAGCACAATTGGTATTCATAGGAATGCCGATTGTCTGTCTAAAAACACATGCACCAAACAACACATATGTTGTCATTAACCTGATGATTTTTATGATATCATTTTCAGAAAACTCTCTGTCAGAAAAAAAGGCTCTTTGTCGGAATGGAGAGTGTTGTGTTTCAAAGTAAGAAGAGTTGTTTGAAGATACCAAAGAGGTAACCATAATCCGTAAGATTTATAATGTCCTGAATCGAGATATTTTAAGAAAAGCTTGACGAACAGGAAATACTACTAAATTGGGGAGTGCGGTAGTTTTCAGAAAGTGGATTAGCCTAGGTTTTTTAATGCATGCATTTGGTTATTTTGTTTTGTTTGTTTTGTAGTTATTTTAACAGAATATATTTTATCTAAATGAATATAATATTAAATTCTGCATTTTGGGAAATACCAACTGATTATCAAAGCACTGATCCACAGCATTGACTGTCAATGGAAGAGGTATATGCTAAAGAGAGCTTGAAGAAACCAAGAAGGTAATCATAAACCGTAAAGCGAAAAATGACAGACAAGACACTGGTCAAAAGACAAAGGACAAACAAGCATAGTGTAGTAACTGTTTAATTGCTCTCTCCTTGTGGTGTGTATTTGCTGAATAAAATTGTTAGAATATCTTTGTCATTCCAGCATTTCGGTCAGAAGGCCTTCACCAGTGTGCTATTCTATCAAACCTACATGTTATATGATGCTACAACTGATATTTAATGTAACGTAATAATACACCAATGAAGGCTTTGCTCCACTAATCAAACTGACCGCCACGATATAAATGAAATATTGTTGAAAGTGACGTGGAACACCATAACCGTAATGACGGGCTTAAGTGTATTAAACTAGGTATAATCGATGACATTATAGCAATGGTTTAAAAAAAGGAACTTGTAAAAGGCAGTCAATTAGTATAGGTTAATTGACTTGTAACTATCATCTTGTGTTTATCATCTTATATTTTGTAAGAATACGTAGTTTATTATAAAATATATGCTTATAATACAAAATCTGAGTGAATAACAGGATAAAGCTTTATTTCACCCAGCCATTATGTGACAAAAGATATACAGCCTTAATGGAGGAATTAATAACATGGAAAGACAGCATGACATGCAGTAATTATCGACGAAAATACTTAATATACCTTAAAATGTAAAATTATTTTATTTTAGCAGTGTAGCTATTTTGGAATGAGCTTTGATGGTTTTGTTTTGAGAAGTAAGGGATTGTGTAACAATCAATACTATTTTAATGAGATCAATACCAGGATATAACTATTATTTTCATTCAGACCTCCCGCAATATATTAAACGTTAGTCAATATTAATTTTTTTTTTTTTGCTGACGCATACTGAGTTGTTTTGCTATAGAAAATAATGTTAATCTTTAAACTTAATTTTCATTACCGCCAAGATTTGAACACCTTTTTTGGAACATTCGGCATTTTGATATACAAATGTATTATAAGACTTTCATTATATCAAAATACAAAATGTACATGAAGCTGCTGTGATTTAGTACTAAAATGGTGTAGATTTAATGTAAAAGTTACTATCCGAACGATTACATACACCCAATGATTGATTAGATTATTAAATAACGAATAGCCGAATTTAGTTTGACCACAGTACACTGCGTCTCTCTTTTCAATTACAAATAAACATATATAATGAAGTTACGCATTAAGGTACACGTGGTTCAGAAAGAGGGAAATGCAATTTTAACAGATAAAACTTCTCATCAAGTCTCGTGATAAAATGATTCACTGCCTAACTGTTTTGTGACGTCAATGCAGCAGTATTTTAGCTATATCATGAACAGAACAAGTTTTAAACCTATAAATTAAATGTAGCATGGATGTTTTGCCGGGGTGTGGACATGGGAATACGATAAGATAAAGAGGTTATAATTGATAGGGTAAATTAAGCTTGGAAGAGGCAACCAACAATATACAACTAATGACTAGTGATGAGGTTGAATATGATGTTTCTTGAGTTTATAAATCTTCATCAATTATTGTTTTCAAAAGATATAATTGTTTTGTTAAATGAACCCAAGATACTGATTGCAAAAAGATCAAATTATTTTCTGTGCCATGAGCATTGAGTGTATACCAGTTGTTGCAATCTTGTAATTCCCCTTGTTATATATATCTTGGCGCTGTGTCAGGTGTCTAAAAAAATAATAATATATATATATCTATATATTGGTCCTGTGTTTGATGTTAGAATGCTATATTCACATGAATTATACATAGTGTGGGTCTGTTTCAGATACCACGTGATTATCATATATATTATTTCAGACATAACACGACGGGTGCTACATGTGGATCAGTAATTACCCTTCCGGAACACCTGATTCCACCCCGGTTTTTGTGTGGTTTGTGTAGCCCGATTGTTATGTACTGTTTTATGACATTTTTGTTTTTTTCTTTTGGCCATTACCTAGTCTGACCTCTACGATTTACGGCTTCTGATTACCTCTGGTATCTTCACACTTTTCTTATGAGAGGTACATAAATATTATTACTAATACTAAGTGACTATAATAAATTTGACTGCTTCCTCTAAAACAATGAGTTATTAGAGTTGACGATAGTCATGTTAGATTGTAGTGGTGTGATAAAACCTAGATATCTAATTAAGTACGCACCAGGTCATTCAGTCTAACCTTCATCAGGTACTATCATAGCCAATAGATCAAAAAGCCAAATAACATTCAGTCTAACCTTCATCAGGTACTATCATAGCCAATAGATCAAAAAGCCAAATAACATTCAGTCTAACCTTAATCAGGTACTATCATAGCCAATAGATCAAAAAGCCAAATAACATAGCTTGGATATTAATCAAATGTAGATGTAAATTGTGAAAAAAGAACCTATTATATTAGGGTAGCAGGATACACTGACAGTCGGCATCACCTGGTCGCAAGCGCAGTGTTTGTGACTTCATATTTTTGGTTTATTTGTTTTTTGTTTTTGTTTCAGTGTTTGGGTGAACTGTTTTCCATTCCATAGCACATGGAATCACTCGACGCATGTGTGAGAGTTTGTGTTGTCCGGTTCGTCGTTCCTTTTTATCAGTTGTTTGAGATATGAATGTAGTATGTATCCGGGTTTCCTTTTTACTCTCAAATATATACGGATTTATATTCACTACAAACGTTTTTCGTAGAGTGTTGTGTACTTTTATCCGCTTTTCATCCAAATGCATATATTTCATTTTTGACATATTTTAGTGCATATCATTTGCCCTACCACTGAAACGCCACGATATAGCTGAAATACTGCTAAACTTGGCTTTAAACACCAACCAAATAAAACATCGAGGGCACCTTTTTGATGTAATCAAATTGACACCAGTCCTGGTTTTGCCACATACTAGCGAGTTCATTATACATGGCACAAGAAAATATAGAAAGCTAGCGCCTTTCAGTCGTCAATAAGGAATTAGATTTTACGCGTCTTATTGATCAAACATTCACAACTATTGACGCCAGACAGGAAGTATTGCTTCAGAGGTGGAAATAGAATTATAACAGGTGCACATGAGGTCGATGAATATTGTTTAAAA
Organism: Gigantidas platifrons; assembly: GCA_002080005.1. Taxonomy (NCBI): domain Eukaryota; kingdom Metazoa; phylum Mollusca; class Bivalvia; order Mytilida; family Modiolidae; genus Gigantidas; species Gigantidas platifrons. The sequence continues at coordinate 536,624 of MJUT01002884.1, forward strand.
GTACAAAACTTCAGATATATAGATTAGGAGAGTAGCAAAACAGACGTATACAATTGGTTACAATGATATTTTACTACACCCCTAATAACAATGTATATTTCCAATTTAAGGATATGTACAATAGCAATTGAAAAATAAAAACAAATAAAAAACACAAGAATATCTCGAAGAAAAAAAAACCCTTAAACATATAGTGATATATATAATTTCGTCAAAGTTGCAGGAAATACGTTTTATACCTGATGTAGTGCGTAGTAAATTAAATATCTAAGTTTTGTTTTCATTACCTTGATTTCGCATAAAACAGGTAGAAACAATTTCAGGTGAATTGCATGTCCATTTATAGAAGATCAAAATATCAAGAACATGTCAAGATAGTTCTACATATTGGTAATGTAATTAATATGTTATTTAGAGGACACTCAAAGCAATAAATATATCAATATAGTATGTTTATTTCTCAAGTCGATTTTCAGCGTTCTATATATTCACCTTATGATATACATACAACAGTAGGTTATCGACACATGAAAACATGTTTCGACACTTCCAAACGGAAAACTTCATAACCGGCATTAACTCATTACATTGTATATCTTATCTTATCTTTCCTTTGAAGTTTTTTAATGTTTAATAAATAGGTTATCAGATAATATTTGTTTTAATGAAGAATTAAAGCTCTTGCTTACAACTTGTGGTGCGTCATAACAGTCGAACGATATGTTACAATACGCTTCATGTTGTTCATTAGCGGTAAACAAATGTTTATATTGCATGATATTCATATCCAGACAAAAACAAGCAATGTTTGAAACACTATAATTACCATATATCTTTTGATGTAAGTATTAATTATGCAGTCTGTTAAGTGATGTTATACATTTGAATGTGATTTCTAGAAAGGGAGGGGTGGGCTATTGGAATCACATGTAGTCCGTTCATCCGTTAACATTTCACATTGTATTGTCTCTTTTGAAACTACTGGGAAAGTTTGTAACACCTTTAACGGTTGATACTGGTTTGGACATTAGGCACCAATATCAGTGTGTAGATTTCAGTACTGTTAGAGGTATGGATAGTAACTTCACGTCAAAGTATATTTCAGTACTATCATGGCAGTCAGTATTAGTGGTAGAGGAAACTGGGGTATCCGTAAATACGATCAACCTGTAGCATATCATTGAAAAACATTATAACATATTGCTACGAGACGTAATTAAACTCAAAACTGTATCAGTGGTAGGCGCTGATTACTATCCAAATAAGATCGCTGCCACGAATTACTTAAGAAATAATTCATGGAAGCCAGAATGTGTTTTGAGTTTTAACAAGGATTGGCGGATAACATTTACTAATATCCGCCAACCCATGTTAAAACTCAAAACACATTCTGGCTTCCATGATTTATTTCGATTCTGATATGTCTAGGAGTACAAATAATGTAGTATACTTTGATTGGAAGACGTTAATTTATATTTACGTTTGCGGAAAATGTCGCACACAATTTATGCTGCCAATGGAAAAGTCAACCACACTCACCGGCGCATGTGCGAATGGGATTATACCATCGATAGATTGCTCGTTTGTCTACAAAGCGACAGAATGACGTCATGTTAGAATTTCAGTTAGTCATGGGATAATGTCTCAAGCTACTGCGAATTTAACCGATACATGAAAGCGTAGTAATGAAATACACTCGATGAAAAGTACATATGTACTATTATCAACACAAAGATTTGTCTCGCAGTGCGTCATAGACCAGTTATACGTAAATTACGATTTACTGTTTAAACTATTTTATATTTGATTACATTAGGTGTCGCCACTAGGAAGACTTCTGGCTGCATTTGATCTCATATTTATCAGGAACAACTCGTTTTGAAATGTCTATTTTCTCTTTCTTTTTGAATGTTTATAAATATGCATCATGATAAATGGCAGTTCTTATCTATTTGAAAAGCTACTTCAGATGATAGTCTTGAAAATCATCAAAATTTGCGATTACAACGAATAATAATGTTGAAAATCTGTTCAACGTAATCGATTGTTGTTTTTCCATATCGTAAATGTCGGTTGTAACAAATGACGATTTTTTTTTTATAAAAGCAAACATATTTAGATTGGTTCGGAAAAAAATATATCTAAGCCTAATCGGATATAACGAATTTTGATTTTCACGATCTAATTCAGAAGGCCGGTGGTTGACTAAAATTCCTGTATATATATATATTGAATTAAACGTTCAGGCATATACACATAAATGTGTGTACTTATAAAACAATCGTAAAATTTTCCTCAGAAACTACCATGGAAATTGATATGTTCGTTTTTTTATTCTCATGATATAATGGTACCGTTTAAATAAATTCATTTTTTTTGTAGAATACTCACCCGTTTACAACAGTTATAATGTAAGCAAAACTATATTCGTATCATTATTATAATCGACGGGGTCTTGTGTTCATGGAGGTGATATGCTAATATATTTGAAGCAATTGAACTGCGTCGGTGGTTTAATGGTTAGTGTGCTATACTCGAGAGTGGCAGTTCTTGGTTTCAATCCAGTCTGGTCAAACTAAATAATATAAAATGGGTATTTGCTGGTTCTCTTCTACGAACGCAGCATTAAGGGGTAAGATCAAAGGTTGACTGGGAACCAGGATATTTCCGAGTGGAGCAACATGTTTACAAGTGGACTGTTATTTCAGTGACCTAGCACACTATAGAATTAAGATTAATCGTGTTGGTCTAGAATATAGCGTGCATCATGATGATCTCTTCTAAAGGTAACCTGTTCTCGCCATGGCATAGCTGAAAGATTGTTCAATTGGCGTTAAACAACAATTGTTGTTAGTATTGTACTCTCCAAGTTTTGAGGTTGTTAATACTATACGATCTTTTGTTATTTTCTTTTTTTCTTTATTGTATCTTTTCTTTACGGAATGTGACTCAATATTTGAACGATTTTACTATTTAATCATTATAGATCAAAGATATCTATTAAATAGAGACTTGCGAAAATTGTTCACAAAGGTATTGTTTTCTCATACTTCATTTGAATATAGTCATACAGATTCTAATAAATTAACAACTAAAAAAAAGATACTATGTACAAATATTTTTTTTTATTTGTTAAATACAAGTATTAACTTAAGGCATATAGATATTTACAATTGTGGTTACCTAATGTTGTATAAGATTAAAGTATACGTCGGAAAATTGAAGAATTTCGTATGTGTTTACTGCACTATCTGTGTGTATATGCATCTTACTATCAGATATAAACTGTTTATTAAAAACCCACACATTTTAGACCAGCAAACTATTTTGTTTTAAAGTGCTTTATGCTGGATTTCTTAAATTTGTTTGTATTACCAAGCATTTAAAATAATGATCTATTCGTATTCACATCTCTGTAACATTATATTGATTGTCTTTTGTAATTTAAATCTAAAACAGCACTAATAATGAAACTAATTACAGGAAGGCACATCAAATCTGGTGCACTCAATTAATATCATTAAATCCTTCCTCTTGAAATCGTCAGAATTTAAATAAGTTATAATCTAATATAAGGACTAAATAAGAGACAAGACTTATATTAGGCTTGTTTGCTCGCAGTAACATCATGTGTTCTGTGTGAAACAACCTTTAATAATTAAATACAAACAAAGACATCAATATACATGTCATCTAATTATACATTTGTTGTATATTAAAAATATCACACTGTAATATGCTATGCAGAACGTACCAATACTTGTAGTTACTGAGAGTGTCTCGATAATAGTTACATGTAAGACATAAATTAATAGTGTCCTGTGAAATTGTGTCCGGTTGTGTTATATTTGTAATTAAAAACCTTACACAGACCGAACGAAGTCATCGCTGTGCTTTATTCCGTTCTCGGACTTTATCATAGGAGACAATTGTAAAGGCGGACACTATTTAATGTTACATATACGTGTATTGGCTATTTATGGCACAGTGCCAAGCCGCTAGTATTACCGCCAAAAACTTCCCCGTGCATTATTAATTTCCAAATCAAACAGACCTAAAGACTTCTTAACATACCGGTTTTATTTTGAATAAATACATTGAGAAATCCCAAATAACCGAAATAAAAATTCATGTACATTGTATGTGTAATTTACATATTTACAGCAATATGATTGTTTCATTTAAATATACGATGCTATTGTTTGTAGTTTCAACACATTTGATTACAACAGTCAAACTCATTTTCTGTAGTGGAAAAAATCAAAAATACATTTTTTTTTATGTTGTGATGACTGGAATGTATGCTGAACATGGATTCATTGTATAATATATTTCAGGGGCATAAATCTGTGTTGATTTGACAATATGTATGATCGACCAGTTGATTATTTGGGATGGCATGGGGATGCGGGGGCTTATTTTGATAAACCAAAAAAACTTCAACACTAGTTTCACTTCACAGCACATCCAAGACCTAGCAGAACAGAAATCTTTTATTTTTTCAGTCATAGCGTATCATGAAAAAAACCCACCTTTAATTATGTTTTGTCTCTAAATGATTTATTTTAATTACCATTTCATGAATAAAAATATATATGTTTATTCTGTAGAGACATCCAAATTCTTAGCCCCCTTTCAGATGAAAAACGTTCATTTGGTCATTAACCATTGGAAACGATCACGGATATACATTGACGTCATGCCTACACGATACGATAGCTTTTGTATATGTATAGGTCTAAACAAATATGAAACTAAAGGTACGTAAACATGTTATCTGGAAGTTTGTCTAATTAAGAATGTTTTGATCAAATTTATAACTTTCATCAGCAAAATGAGCTCTATAATGACATGTATTACATGACAATGTATACCCAGTTATTTATGGTATTCTACTGTACATTGTATTATTCATAAAACTCTATTATAATTCGTATTGTTTGTGTTCCTAAAATAGAGCAGTTCAATTAAACATCGTGAGACAAATGCATTTGATAATCTGATTTTTTTTCTTAATAATATTTGAACTTATATTTCTAATTCCGTCCAAACTAATTAAGAATATCTAATAATATGGATTTCATGTAATCCTTTTTTTTTACCTTCAAGGGGACACAGATGTTATACTTGCCGTACAATCGATAACATATATGTACAATATCAAATCTACAATAGTAAGCCAGCAGTAGCTTATTTTAAAACTGATACATAGCTCTGTATACGGTACTGAGGTTAGAAACGTAAACTTCAGAGAAATCTATAGACTTTTTGAGACAGCCAAATAATAACGGTTAATTTATTTATGTCAGACTCCTAGAAAGCTTTAAGTGTTAATGTTGTGCTCTGTTTGATGATAAATGAGAATAGAGTACTTATAAAATAATCAAGCACATACATTATTTGTATTTAAATTGAAAAGGTAATTTATTATAAATGTCTGACGAATAAGAGAGTGGTCAATACATGTAAATTGTAACACAAAGAAGTTGAACAATTTTTGAATTGCTAGAAGATATCAGTTCTAATAACATGAGTTAATATACAATGTAAAAGACCACAACTCTGATAATAACATTCAAGTTTGTAGAAAATGAGACAATAAAATTAACACTACCCTGTAAAATACAACACAAACTACATTAACACTACCCTGTACAAGACAACACAAACTACATTAACAATATCATGTTAAAGTAATAGCATAAAAACATTCGAAACTCAACAACAATATCATGTTCAAGTAATAGCATAAAACATTCTAAACTCAACAACAATATCATGTTAAAGTAATAGCATAAAACATTATAAACTCAACAACAATATCATGTTCAAGTAATAGCATAAAACATTCTATACTCAACAACAATATCATGTTAAAGTAATAGCATAAAAACATTCTAAACTCAACAACAATATCATGTTAAAGTAATAGCATAAAAACATTCTAAACTCAACAACAATATCATGTTCAAGTAATAGCATAAAACATTCTATACTCAACAACAATATCATGTTAAAGTAATAGCATAAAAACATTCTAAACTCAACAACAATATCATGTTCAAGTAATAGCATAAAACATTATATACTCAACAACAATATCATGTT
>MJUT01002884.1:544930-557419 GCA_002080005.1 Gigantidas platifrons
AGAAAATTAAACGAGCAGATCAAATTTTACCTGAAGTGTATGGTACCACCTTAAATTATATGTCTTTCACATATTTGGTCTTTGGACATATCTGATGCAGTTTATTCAAGAAACGTGTCGTGCGCACTAAGTTTGACATCTACGTGTTTATTATACACATTTTTTAATGATCATTTTATTATATATCTATGTTCTATGTTCTATTAATGATCATTTTATTATATATCTATGTTATATGTTCTATTAATGATCATTTTATTATATATCTATGTTCTATTAATGATCATTTTATTATATATCTATGTTCTATGTTCTATTTTATTAATGGTAGAGTTTTGGATTCAACTATTGCAAACGGTGGTTTTATGAAAGTTTAATATTAATGTTTTAAAGTTCATCCTCAACATGTTGTTTTTCAGATAGTTCGATGTTGGAGCTGTTGATGTGGTATTTAAATCACTTACGTTAAATATTTTGACAGCTTTAACAAATCTAATAAAGTGCACTAAAATGTTGCATGTTAAGAGTTATTAAACCCATTTGTTTGATGGCAAATTCAATTTATTGTAATCATCAGGAGACTTGTCAGGCATCATTAATTTAGCAATCTTACATTTAAAGAGTGACAAAAGAGAACACGATACTTTTGACACATATAAAACGTATATTGTCGCTTTTGTACATGAAAACCATGCAAAGACATTGATACATTAGGCTTAGTGTACCACCTCATTCTAAACTACAAGACAGATAAGACAAAATGTTGTTGTTTTTTCGTAAACAGAATGGCCGACATTGGTACAAATATCTTGTTCTAGGAAGAAATAAATCGATTTACGTCAAAAGAAAACATTCTAAATCGCAGATTCTCGGAAACAGGCATAATCAGAAATATTTGGGTTTTTGATTAACAACATATTTGCCATTTTTATGGGTACCAACTTGTTCCCGCACTCGTATGAAGCAGACTACATGCACAGATTTCAAAACAAAAACAAACAGAAGTTAAGTCGGTCTTTATTGTAACGTTCAGCTGTGTAGTTGATATTTTTTCAGTGAATAATTCGAATATATTGATATAATGAAAAACAAAACACCATATCATCAAAACAATTCCAAAATGCTGTCGATACAATTCAACGAATGTATAATGCGTGTAGTGTGCGATAAATGTTGTTATGCAGATTTCAAAAATATTCAAAATTCTAATATGACGTCCTTCTTTCGCTATGCAAACGAGCGAATTATTTAGATGGTAAAATCTCATTAGCACATGCGCTGTAACACATTTAAACCAGGTGATAAAATCACAAAATAAAATTATTCAAACGGTTGTTAACGTTTTAAACATCTATATTCACTGAAAATAATCAACATATCCAAAATTAATAAATATGCGATGTGCAATTAAAACGTGCAAACACAATAATATTGTCACGGATGCCCATAAATAAGACTGACTCTCCCGTCGTAAAAGTACAGTGTGATGAGTTATCGTCTGCTCGAATTTGGTAGTATAAAGTGTGTGCGACATTGTCCGCAAATGTAATAATAAATTACCGTCTTTCCGATCAAAGCATAGTACCGTACTTGTACATTTTACTTATCAGAATCGAAATAATTCATGGAAGCCATACTGTGTTGTGAGTTTCATCTCGGAATAAAATACTAATATCCGCCAACCCATGTGAAACTCACAACACAGTATGACTTCAACGAATAATTTCTTGATAAGACGTTTTTCGTTCTGCACGCGAATTACATTATGCACGAAAATACCAACACACCTGTAAATTGAGGATTTAACACCCCTTACACGCACGCACCCACGCACCCACCCACCCACCCACTTCGTCTCAGGCCAATATGGGTTTCTCGGGATGATAACCAGGCCAATATGGAAATGCCCATGTATTAATCTGTATTTATTTCATCATCAATAATTATTCAACACAAAATAATTTGCTATGAAGTGATACGATATTGTTGCAGTTTTATGATTGCAAATATTTAATGTTGAGAGATATACAATTCCAATATATATTACCAGTATATATACCTATAGTAATATTAGAGATTACATTCACTACCAAACATCTTAATATACTTCTTAAAGATCTACTAAATCACCCACTAGTGAGATCTTATACAACTTTTATAATTAAATTGTACTTTGAATGTGATTGAGCACACACTGGTGCGATTTTATACAACTGGTATAATCAACTTGTACTTTAAATGTAATTGTTAAAAGACAAATGCTGCGTTGTTATTCAGATAATAGATATCTGATAATATCTGATAATATATGGAATGACACACGATAAGGTCACGTTGCTTTAATGACTACATATTACAGTTGATTGCACATCTTGTCCAGGAAATACGGGATACGTTCGTGGCGGGAAATGCGAAATTAAATACTTACTTTTACATCCCATGAGGGACATAAGGCAACCACAGTTTCTTTCCACCTTGTCCTTTCTTCTTTGCCTATCCCCATGTTGTATTTATGGCCTGCAGCTCTGAGATAATACCTCTGCGTCATGAGTTCTTTGGTCTACCTCTCTTTATTTTGTCTTGGGGGTTCCATTCTAAGGCTTGTTTTGTATTGTTGTTATTTGCCTTTCTCAGTGTGTGCCCTTTCCACTTCCATCGTCTTGATTTTATTGTTAAGTTGATTGGTTGCTGATTTGTCTTTCTCCATAGTTCTTTATTGCTAATGGTATCTGGCCACCGCACTCCCAAGATAGTTCTGAGGCAACGATACAGAAAGACTTGAAGTGCTTTGATAGAAAATGTTGTTTCTCTTCATGTTTCAGAGCCGTAGAGAAGGACATATTTTACATTTGAATTGAAGAACTTTAGTTTGGTGATTGCTCTCAAGGTGGTACTTCTCTAACCTGGCTTATGTATGACAAAGGCTTGTTGAGCTTTTCTTTTCCGAGCTTTGATGATTTCGTCGGTTCCCCCTGTAGTGCTGATGATGCTGCCTAGGTACGTGAATTGTTCAACATTTTCTACTTCAGTGTCTCTGATAGTAACCTTATCTGCTTGAGTGGTGTTGATTTTCATCGTTTTTATCTTTTGTGGATTAATGGGGAGACATGTTTGCTTTGCTATTTCCTCAAGACTGGTAGTCTGATGTTGCATATCTTGGTAACGATGAGATAACATACATATATCGTTTGCGAGGTCAAGATCTTCCAATCTGATTTGTAATGTCTATTGTATGCCTTTAGGGTCTTTATATGCTGTTTTACTGACCCAGTCTATCACCATCAGAAATAGGAGAGGAGAGAGGAGTCAGGCCTTGTCTTACACCGGTAGTAACAGTAAATCGCTCTGTCAAGTTTACATCATGGATTATTTGGCAACTAAATTCCTGATAAAGTTGTATGATAAAAATGATCTTCTGGGGTATACCGTAGTGTTTCAGAATTTTCCACAGTACCTGATGGTCTATTCTGTCGAACGCCTTTTCAAAACCTATAATATTCATGCAGCGAGAAGTTTGCCATTCGATTGTTTGCTCTACAATTATTCTGAGAGTGGCAATCTGGTCTACACAGGAACGCTCTTGTCTGAATCCTGCTTGCTCGTCTCATAAGGTTTTGTCTACTTCCGTTTTTATTCAGTGTATTATGACACTACATAGGAGTGTGATGCCTCTCCGGTTGTTGCAAAAAATTATAAAATTAATTTTTTTTTAAAGTTAACAATTTTCAAAAAATTTCAAACTTTCATAAGATTTCAAAATTTTCAAAAAAATTTCAAAATGATAACATTTTCAAAAAGTTTCCAAAATTTGAAAGTTTTCATAAAATTTCAAAATTTTGATATTTAAATGATAATATTGAAAAATGATAAAACAATTATAGCCTACCATTTCGGTCAATACATGGATTTATAGACCTGCGGCTCGATGAATATTACATTTTTCCAGGTTGATAGCAACCTATTCCAAAGTCAATAATTGTATAATATATAATGACATAGATATAATAGGAACATAGACCAGTACATATATATATGTATTATATAATGACGTTGATACAACATGAACATGTACCGGTATTATATAATGACATTGATACAACAGGAACATGTACCGTACTATATAATGACATTGATACAACAGGAACATATACTGTACTACATAATGACATTGCAACAGTACAAACATGTAGCGGTACTATATAATGACATATATACAAGAGGAACATGTACCGTACTATATATTGACATTTATACAACAGGAACATGTACCGTACCATATAATGACATTGATTCAACAGGAACGAACATGTACCAGTACTATATAATGACATTTATACAACAGGAACATGTACCAGTGCAATAGAATGACATAGATACAACAGGAACACCTAATATGTAGTATATATGGAAAGCATTGCCTAATCTCACGCACGTTGCAAACACTAAAACAAGAGTGTTAGAAACAAAAGGCTAGCTGTTGGCTCTTAGCCAATACTTTTCAAGTTGCAGTCAAATGTCGATGACCTGTTTGTCCCATACATTTTGATTTCTGTATTGTTTTTAGATGTCGTCCTTAATACGCATTTTTCATATGCTGTTTCTTACATTTTCATTCTTGATTTAAATATTGCCGAAAGCTACATGTTTTTTTAATTGTTTTCATCTATATTGCAGCTAGAGATTGTCAATTATCAAGAAGGTGAGGTTAAGATCTCATTAACCGGCTTAATCCCGCCACAGTTTTGTGCCTGTATCAAGTGAATACTCTGCTTTGCATCGGCATATGTAGTGATCCATTATCCGTTCAATGATTTCAGATGGGATTTTATCATAGCAGTTCGTTATTGCTTTCTTTTCATAACACTATCTTTTTAATTTTCATCAATTTCGTTTTCTTTATTGTAACTTAATAATGACACATCAATAGAAATAAAACTACTGATCAAAAGCAATTTATAATAATATTAAATTCTTAATATTACACGGTGGGTGGTATTAATCTATTCACATTCAAAGGTTCCATTTTATAATAATTTTCTAAAAAAAAAAAAGATTTAAAAAAAATTGTATTTAGCTTTTATTGCTTCAATTCGTACAAAAAGATCAAAGACAGAGGTGCAGTTGCTAACGTTACATAGCAATCTTTGTATCCAACAAGATGCACATAGTGAGAGCTGATCTAGTAATTTTGCTTTATTATAATGGTCCAATGCGTTTGATTATTCGTCGGCTTTATGGGTATAACGTGCTTACGTCGTTGATACACTTTTTTTCAGTTGTCATGAGATCGTGGACATGCTGAGTATAACTGTCATGTGACCAAACAATATGCTCTTCCTTTGGACGTTTTAAGATTTGTTGATTATCTTTAACAGGAAAGTCCGTCTTTCCTCGAATGAAGCGTAGGGTGCATGATTTTGAATTTTACAAACGAGTTAAATTTATTGAATTTTCTATTTTGACGAATGACAGAACCTATACATTCCGCAAATAATGACCAAATAAACATAAGTATTATTTTTAAATATGTGACGGCGTTCACGTCTTTTCCTAAATGTTCATATCGTGGCGTGTTCACAATTCCAATACTTCGTTGGCCAAGTGAATCCATAGAAAACAACATCATGCGCAGTTGTCTTCTGTGTGCTGCCTCATATGGAAAAGCTCCATTTGTGTAGTATTCTCTCGAGAAAATAATAATATCCTACATTATACGGTGGTTTATCCTGATGGGCAATAATTGGTATGAATTGCTCGTTAGTAGCCCATTCTACACGAATAAACAAATACATTATCCAGTTTTTCATATGTGGTATTCACAACATCCGAGCACTCCAGAGAGACACCTTTTTATATATTGTTTATTTATTTCAAATTTGTTCTCGTTTTAGATATATCCTGAATTACTGCTCATTAGTTGTTAAAACAATCAATTTAAAAGTATATATTTGTGTTATATTATAACATATCTCGTGATAATATGCAAATCATTGTCAGAATGTGTGTAATCCGCCTACATGTACCTGGAAATAGAATTATCTCTGATGATATGGTAGCTTCCTTATACGTGCAACAACACAAAAGAAACGTTAGATACATGTAGCTCCTATACAAAAGAGGCAAAACGACCTGATTTATTGTCTCTAAAAATAGAACTTTGACAACAACATCAAACAGAGTACCATGAACATGTATGCCTTGTAATTAATTTCAAGCAGCAACGACATAAATCTAAATAATGGATAATACTTGTGGAACACCCAATTTTATGCTTGGTGGCGGTGTGGGGAGGGTGGGGGTTTGTTAATGTTGCTTGACGTTCGGTTTTCTGTGTAGTGTATGATCGACCACTCATTGTCCTTTGTTTTAACATTGTATTGTCTGTCATTATATTTGCCACTTCTGATTAATCTTCAATCATTTCTTTTTATTCAAACAATTTAATCAATATGATAGCATACACTTGATGTGTAATAAAGCATTTAACATAGTATGCCTCATTTCATAAAGTCTTATAAATAGAATAGAAAACAAAGTAATATTGATAATAATGTCGTCTCTTTAATTGACGAAGAATAATGTCGTAATTATTTCAGGGTGACATGTAAGTGTGACAACAGTACATGATTATAATATGGTGGATCATACTGATCGCTTGTAAATACATTGTTTTTAGCATTCTTTTATCAACTGTATTTACATCCTTGCAGGAGGTATACCTGACGTCTGAGCTGTGTTTTTAATTTCTATTGGTAATTACTTGAACAAAGAAATCACATCAACTTTAACATAACGACCGATTGATTGAACTAAATATAGTGTTAAGGACAGAATAAATCTTGGTTTATTATGAAGAAGTGTAATACAATCGGGTGCCAAAGACGATCAAACTGCCATGATAACACAATGCAATACAATCTTTATCATAAACGCTATTTTATAAATGACATGTTCCTGAAGTAAAACCTGGGAGTTGGTTTCTGAAGGTATGTTAATCTGAAACATTATGTTTATTTTCAGTGATTAAACCTTCGTGGTGGTATAATGGTTAATGTGTTCTCCTTGAGTGTGTTCGATTGTAGATTCGATCAACGCACAATTCACAGCAAAGACTGTGTATTGTATTTCAGCGTAAAATAGGTAAACTGAGAGAAAGATCATACGTTCATGTCCGTCGTTATTGTTGAGTAACACATGTCGACAAAATGAAATTATGGTCTATTAAATATATAGTTGAATTTTAAAATTGGGTTTGATAAGAAGGATTTAGTTCGTAATATTTGTGTTAGATATAGACACTCTCTTAAATACTTATTGTATTTTGATGTATGCACATCCATATGAACAATGTGAGTTATTTGGTCAGCAGTCATTTATCGAGCTTCATGATCCCGAAATAGACAATTATTTGCAATGCTTACACTCAGAAATGCGTCGCGCGTACTTAATAATATATCTATGTTTTAATACACTTTATTAACCAGTAGTTTATATTATGAATACTACAGATAGGTTTGTATTTATACAGCAAGAACATTTTTTGCTCCAAAATGGTTTGTCGATCTATTATGGCTTTTATCGATCCAGTATGGCCATAATGGACCGACAGAAGGCCATAATGGACCGGCAAAAGCCATAATAGACCGGTCCATTATGGCCTTCTTCAAAAAGAGTGAAGATGACCTAAACTTGAAATGGACTGGTTAATAAAAGTATTAAGAAATGGGTGTTTTTCATAATGGACCGGTTATATGTCCAAAGTAAATCATAATGGCCCATGGAAGTTTATATTGGTCGGAGGAAACGCCGCCTGACTTAACGTTGGACATATAACCGGTCCATTATGAAAACACCCATTTATTAATACTATAATAATAATAATAGTTGTGCATGTAACACGAATGCACAATACTTGGTCGAGCAACTAGTAGTTTTATATGGATTGTGTGATGTACTATATTATTATACTTTATGCAAATTTCTTTAATATTCCAGTATTTTTATTGGACAGACGGCATGCGTTAATTTTCTATATTTCTATATGCTCCACACATACTTAGCAACATGTTATAATTTCGACGTAAATCCCACCCATACATAGCAACATGTGATAATGTGTGAAATTAACACTCAGTGTGACCGAAGATAACGGAACCGGGAAAAATTAACACCCGCTCCGGCCGAGGTTTTTCGATTCGTCTCACTATAACCGCCATTGCTGTACTAGACGACAATGGACAGTTCTTGATAGCCTCAAAAACATGGCATTTGCCGACATAAATGAGGACAACATTTCATCTTTGTTACATTTGTCAGTATAGCTCACCTGGGAGTAATGTTTCGAACACATATCAGAATACTGTAGCAGCTTTTCCGCAAAAGTGTATGCCAAATGTTTCAAACAACAATTGCACAGTAAATTCTCATTTTTATTTGAAATGAGTACGCCAAGATATTTCATAGTTTATGACAGTACCAACTAGTACATCATATTATACTTCGAAAAAATGTTTAATTTCTTTCATATTAACAGTTAAGTTTGAAAAAAGTATTTTTTTCAGTGGTTTAGATTTACTGTTAAAAATTCATTGTTATTAAATTTCTACTGTTTTTCACTTTTTGCTTTTATATTATTTATCGTGATGTTTATTACATGTATTATGCTAAGACTTTTTATAGCAAAACAAAATTTAGCAAAACACCCCAAAAAAACCCCACACAAATAATGTAGTAACAACAAGCAAAATAAACATAGAAATCATAACGCATTCAGTATAATAAAAAATATACTGCCCATTGATGCAGGTATTATGGTAGATTATCACACTCAGAAAAAAATTATCACACTCGACTTCGTCTCCCCTCTCTCGGGTGATAATTTTTTCTTCGTGTGATAATATAAACATACTGCCTTTAGTTTAGGGTGTTATGGTAGATTACCACAAGAGGGAAAATATCACACTCTGGAAAAAGAATATCATCCGAGACGAAGTCGAGGGTGATATTCTTTTTCCAGAGTGTGGTCATCATCTACCATAACACCCTCAACTAATGGCAATATATATTGTTTATTATACTGAATGTCAGTGGTAAAGAGGATTTAGATTTTTATTGGAGTCAGTTAACCAATGAGAGAGACACTATGTATATATCACTACCTAAATACAACAACAACTACTATCATTTCAACAAGTAATATTTTCATTAACAATAACAGAGGGTTTTATTACCGGAAATGACTAATGGGCAAAACTTGGACGAAGCGGGTGTTATTTTCCGGTTTGGCGAAGTTCGGCGCGGGAGGGTGATATTGCAGAGGGTGTTATTACGGCAGAGGGTGTTATTACGATCTGATTCCTACACCAAAAAATATATTGGGGAATGTCTAATGCCTATTATCCAATGAAATTAATAGATTTGTGCATGAATTATAATAATCTACCATAACACCTTTATCCAAGGGCAGTATACTTATATTAGTCCTGTTTTGGGAAGCAAAATGACTGAATTTGAATTATTCGAAAACCATTGAACACTTTGAGGCGCTCTAAGCGATCATTACTTAAATAACAAAATAAATTCAGTATGATATCATCAAGGCAATCGACAGTTATCCTGGACTATTAACAGATGTTGTGAAAATGTGGTTCGAAACTAAGGCATGGTTGACATAAAAATGCAGAGAAAAAATGCTAGTGAAATGAAGCTATAGCGGAATATACTGTAAATAACAATTATTTAGACTCCATTCCACATGGATGTTTGAGGCAAATTTACACAGGAAATTATATGATACCAACGGAACCACTGGAGAATTACAGAAGTGATATCGAAAATAAGAGTTAATACGATTGACTGTGAAATGTCAACGTTAATGACATTCATAATATAAGTTCATTGATCGCAACACGTATTTGTTTTCCAAAGGTATCGGCGCCGTCCAATCTGCAAAACTGTGAAAAGTATCACAAATCGGACTCTCAACTTCATTTGAGGTAGGAGCTTCTAACTCAGTGTTATATAACTGTTCGCCCTTGAATGTGTTATTAAGGTCAATTAAGGACTGAGCCTAGCTTTTAGTGACACATTACATGTATGTATTGCTTCTTTGATCAGCATTTTTTGAAAATACAAGTATATTACATCATAGGACATTTGTTTTATCTAACAATGCATGTGCTGCCATGCGTGTAGCTAATCCTTATGTATTGCAATAAGTGAAAGTATTTGGTATACATGTATGCTGTAATAGTGAGATAAGACAGTTCTATTTTGACAGTAACTAATAGAAATGTTTATACTATTGGTATTGTAAATATGAATGCATCAGTCCATACAGAGAGTGGCGTTATTAAATTTCGTAGTACATATACATGCTTATTTTTTTAATTGATGTTTTTAAAATATAGCATCATTGTTTGCTACCGGATGTCAGTTATTTATATGAACAGATGTTGTTATTCCTTCCAGGTCAGAAAAGATGATTATTACTCAAATTAAAAATACTACGTTACCAAATAGTATTTCAGACATTTATAATGCGTCCTCCGTTTTTGCGTCCCATTGCTCAATCACTTTCCCAAGTGAAAAAGGGAACTGTGACCAACTAACTGAGTCACATTAATTCCAAGAAGAGTTTAAAGATACGAAAGGGGTGATCGAAATCAATAAATAGAAGAAGAACAGACAACACTATGACCAAAAGAAAAAGGACAAAGGGACAAACAAAGATAAAGAAAACATACACATAAAACTAAAGATCGAGTAACACGAACCCCACTTAAAATCGGGGTGAAATCAGGTACTCTGGAAGAATGTTAATCTAGTTACAAACCCGATGATAAGTCATGAATGAGGAAGAAAGGTTCTACCAACTAACAGTCACACTAATACCAAGAAATATTCTAGAGGGAACTGTAACCAACTAACTGAGTCACATTACTACAAAGAAATGTTCTAAAAGGAACTGTGACCAACAAACTGAGTCACATTACTACCAAGAAATGTTCTAAAAGGAACTGTGACCAACTAACTGAATCACATTACTACTACCAAGAAATGTTCTAAAAGGAATTGTGACCAACAAAGTGAGTCACATTACTACCAAGAAATGTTCTAAAGGGAACTGTGACGAACTAACTGAATCACATTACTACTACCAAGAAATGTTCTAAAGGGAACTGTGACCAACAAACTGAGTCACATTACTACCAAGAAATGTTCTAAAGGGAACTGTGACCAACTAACTGAGTCACATTACTACAAAGAAATGTTCTAAGGGGAACTGTGACCAACTAACTGAGTCACATTACTACAAAGAAATGTTCTAAAGGGAACTGTGACCAACTAACTGAGTCACATTTCTACAAAGAAATGTTCTAAAGGGAACTGTGACCAACTAACTGAGTCACATTACTACAAAGAAATGTTCTAAAGGGAACTGTGACCAACTAACTGAGGAGTCACATTACCGGTAAATGTGTAAGATAGTGCTCCACAAGACATTGATGAAAATATCGTTTATTTTATAAAGCAAATAATCAGGTAAAAGAACGTGAACTTATATTAGAAGTAGCGAGTTAGATGACCTGGTTAGGATTCAACGTTCCATATTTTGTATAATGATATCACTCTAAAAGCCTGTTGACCTAAATTTATATATTCCTGTGATAAATGAGGATATTGCATTACAAAACACAGTGAAATGCGTTAATTACATATAATCTCTATTTCTACGTTATTTGATTAAACTAGATAAATGATAATAGATAACTACTCCTTTTAATAATTAAGGACACATTAGCTAAGCTGCAATCGTTGAAATGTAGGAGACACACTCTGATGAGATATCTGTATTTATCTTTCCATTTGGTTGGCTTCTTCTTCAGTTGTTGAATGTAATCGGATTTTTAAAGTTGCTAAATGTCAAAATTTAATGGTCACGAATGTCAAAATAGTGTTGCTTTATTACAACATAATGTCAGATCTAAATGAAAACATATTTTATTATGTAGATTTTTCCTGTAAGAATCATATTGGATTATTAGGTGTGTATTCTAGGTCAGCGTGACACAATTTCGTTTTGAAGAAAACAGCAACGTAAACTCAATTATATGAAAATAAGAGACCAGTGAGCAATATGATCAAACGCTTTCCACAAATTTAATTTACATCTGGGCACTGATAATAGTCAAATCTAATATAAAAAGAAAGCAGTGTTATAGGGTGTATTTCTTTCGTATGTTCGAGATGTGCCGAACATGTTATAGCGAATGAAGTGGTACGGAACACTCTGCGCGAACAAACAGAACAGTGTGCGGGTGTACCAAGTTTTGAGGTGGTGCAGAAGGAATCAAGATGGCGGAGCCGACGATCTTTTCTAATTTTTTTACACCTTACTCATTTTCCTAAAATTACGCAATACAAAATAATTGCGTGGATTTTTTAGGGGGAGGAGGGACTTTGTAAATTGTGAATACAGTCCCCTAT